>CM034350.1:79424644-79718229 GCA_019925275.1 Mytilus edulis | reverse complement strand
AGAAGGCAGCCAACATATATCCTTGTATATCTATAAAATCTGACTCATTTGAACAAAAAGTTTCTTGTAAACAAATAATGTCAGAAACAGCTGCACGAACCAACGTTTGAACATGGCATACGTAGACACCCACTTTCATATTTGGGAGTTGGATAGATTTGATTATTCATGGCCGACAAAAGATGACAAAACTCTTTTCAAGAATTTTCAAATAGAAGAACTAGAAGAAGCGGTAAAAGCTACCCCTGTAAAATATGCTGTATTTGTACAATGTTTGAACAACAAACCAGAGGAAGCAAAATGGGTAATGGAACTTGCAAAGAACCATAGTATCATAAAGGGTGTTGTAGCAGGCCTTGATCTTACCAGTTCTGATCTACCAAAGGTATTGGATGACATGCAGCAAAATCAGCTGTTCAAAGGATGTCGACACATTCTAGATTTCGAGGATGAGAAGTGGATAACTCGCGAAGATGTTTTTCAGGGATTAAAAGTTCTCGAGGACAGAGGACTGACATTTGACCTACTACTGAGGCCACATTTGCTAAAGTATATTCCGGACCTTATAAGACGTTTGCCAAAATTAAAATGTGTTGTTGATCATATCGCTAAACCCTACGTCAAAGATGGAAAAATGTCGCCTTGGAAAGAGGAAATAGCATCCATTGCAGAGTTTCCTAATGTATGGTGTAAAATATCTGGACTAGTAAATGAAGGAGATCTAATTAATTGGAAGAAAGAAGATTTTCAACCATATGTTGACCACGTAATCCGATGTTTTGGTATAGACCGTTGTATGTATGGTTCGGATTGGCCAGTGTGTTCACAAGCTGGTTGTAAATATGTGGATGTATACAGCTTATTAAATGATTTATTGCCATCCCTTTCTGATGAAGATAAAGAAAAAATGTTCAAAGAAAATGGCCGGAAGTTTTATTCATTACAGTTATAAAACACAATTATTTTATGTAGAATGATGAATCGTATATAAATAAACAACTATGCCGTGAATGTGTTATAAAAAAAAACAAAAAAACAAATAATGTCAGACCTATGTTTAACAGACCCTAAGTGCCATAAAAAATCTGGTGCATGGGCTTTAAGACCCTGGCAATTCCAGTGCAGTACTGTAAAATGTGCTGCCATGATTAATATTAGGTTTAAATACAAATATAATATATACATTATTAAAAGAGATATTCTGTACAATTTACTCTGTAAAACAAATATTTGCTTATATAAGTTCAGTAAATCTTTTTGTAAAATTTGTGGTTGTATTTCAAACCCAAAAACTTTTTTAACTAAATCTTTAATATAAATAAATTGGGCATTTTCTTCCTTAATAGCAGGTAGTTTCTTAAGTAATAAGGCTATAAATACTAATATATCTTCTATCTCTTTGTGTTCTTTGGGAAGGGGAGATTTGTTTTAGGACGGTGAACTATATCTTGTTTTTTAATTTCATGCTTTACTTCTGTCCGTGCTTCCTTATAACTGCACTTCTCTTTAGCGACCTTTGTTATGATTTTGATATTTTCAATTCTCTTGGGACAGTCTTTATTTGAGGCGGGGTGTTCCCCATTACAATTAATACATTTGGGGGTTTATCACAATTTGGTGTTGTATGTGAACCACCACAACGGACACATATTTCTGTACTAGAACATTCGTTCTGCATGTGACCGTAGCCTTGGCATTTAAAACATTGTATAGGTTTTTTAACAAAAATTTTGACCTTATATGATCTAAAGCCCAGATTGACTCTTTCCGGTAGTTCCGGAGTATTAAAATATAATATTAAAGTGGCAGAACGTACCTTCTGATTCTTCACTTTATCGTAGAAGAACATTTCTTCTACCTTGATAACATTATATGCCTCTAGGGCTTCTTAAACCTGATCAATACTTATATCTGATGGGGTTCTATAAATACAACCCACAGAAGTGGACATAATTTTGGGAATATTAACTCTGATTTCCCACTCACCTAATTTGTTGAGCTTTTTTAACTCATTAAATTTATTTACATCAAAACACTCTACAAATAAATTGCCTGTTTTAGTTTTATTTAAAGTTTTAATTATACCAACTGTTTTGTTAAACAGTTTTTGTATTAAAATAGGGTTTTTAAGACCCAGTTTTGTTTCTGTATCAACACATGTAACAACAGCGAAAAACTTCTTCGCTTTGCTAACAGTTTTTTTTCACTTCTGGTCTCCTTCTAGAAGCAGCTTTCTTAATAGTGCTTTGTACACTGTCACTATAAGTTTTTAAACAAGGAGAGATATAAATTTTCCTTTTCTTATGACGCTGGGTTTGCCAATTATGGGCTGCTTCGTATTCAGACGTACTGACTTCACTGTTAGTACCTGACCTAATACTAATAGAATAAAAATTCTTATGTGGGGTATCAACATGAGTATCTTGTAAATTATGCATGTACTCTTCAATGGGATCTACCTCAAATCCACTCCCTGTAAAATGTTGACTGTCATCCATTGCAAAAGCAATGGTGACTTTCAAAATATCTACTTAATAAATTAAACTAAATTAAATGTACTCCTGTAAAATTAGAATCCTAAGTAAATGTAAATAAAAAAAGTACGAATATCAAATACAGTATAAACAATATAAACAAAAATTGTGCTCAAACATAGACAAAGTGCGACGTGTGTGACACCATTGGACTCACTACCAATTGCAAACGTTCCGATCAATGAAATTCATTTTACTATGTAACGCGACTTCAACGAAAGCACCTAGATGACATATTGTGTATTGAATTGAAACATGAACGCGGACCTCGATGAGAACACCTGGATTGAAAGTTTGCAATTGTTCCGACCAATGTAATTCATTTTGATATGTAACACGAACTTCAACGAAAGCAACTAGATGAAATATTTTATTTCTACGACAATATTTTTTATTTAGAAATTACCGCTAAAATGCAGTAAATAAAAATTATATCAGAGCAACAATGCATAGTTGTTTCTTTTCCCTTCTTGTTTTTTTTTAATAATGTTGATGTTGATTTCAATTTGGTAGGTAGACTTATATTATATGCCCTAAACGTAAATATACGGTTTTTTTTAAAATGCATTAGACGTAAGTAAGACGTAAATAATCTTTTTAGTTGGGTTTGTGTCATTGAGACTAAATATATTAAGAAAAGACTTAGTAATAAGACTTTTTCTTCTTAACTCATATGGGGGGTCACCAATTTAAGTCTGTAGACCACTTATACTAGCAGTTGTATGTGCATTTCCAATAACATCTGTCTCCACATCTTGACTTTATCTGGAACTTGTAGTTATTGTGTATCAAGTTCTGGCTGCCTAATCTATTTGTTGTAAACTTGATATCTAACTGTTTTTTTGGGGGGGTTTATAGGGCAAGAAAAGGGTTGGGCTTATCTCGCCCCGTTAACACAAAGATATAACAGTAAGCGTATTTAACATGTTTGGGCTCATATAGCTTTTATTTTATCTACTTTTCTCAATTTGAAATTGTTCTTCTTAGCCACTTCGATGTTCAATTCACGTTCTTCTGAGTACAAGAAATTCATCTGGTCTCGTACGTTTAACCAGTGGTCATGACTTCTTTTGATGGCGCTATAGAAAGTCGGTTCTTTTTCTTTTTCGATCAGTTTATAGGGGTACAGTTTATCTGAATAAACAAGGATAAAACTGTTTTCCTTTTCAACCTCGAATAGAAAGGTCTTTTGTGGAGGTCGAAATTTATATTTCCTAACCTGTATCTTGTAGTTCGTTCAGTTTTTTCCATTCCTGCATAACTTGCTGAAAGTTGACCCTCGGCACCTGTTGTGCAGGCGGTAACCTCATGTGGTTTACAGGATAGTGTTCTGTCATCATTGAGTACTGTGATTAACGGTTCTTCCTGTGTAATCATTTCCTCTGTATGTTGAGCGGTATTTTCTCCGTTCCATCTTATTACTAGCTTGTAATCTCCATTCCTTGCTGAGAGGTCCCAGTTGGCGGTTTGATGTTCAAGTAAGTGTACAATGGTGAAGATATCTCCAGTCAACAACGAAGGTAAGCATGACTCATTGCTTGAGGTCATAATGATTCGCCTGACATGTTTAACTAAATGTGGTGATTAGTCAAATAAAGTTGATATCTAACTGTGCATTAGCCATGAACTGAGAATGATTATTACTACTACTAAATAAAGTTTAATGGCGACTACCCTTGCGGATATTGCGCCAGATTACCGTATATAAAATCATTTCAAATAAATGTTTTAAATTTATCATTATTTAGGTGTTAGCCTATATTATATATATTCATATTATAGAAATTTTGTGAGTTTTTTTGTTGTTTTTTTTCCTTAAATTTAATTAATCTTGTTATTTAAATCTGAGCTATAGTGTGTATTTTAATTATCTTGATTATCTATTGGTTAATTTATATTACTAAGAAAAATATATGTGAGCTTATTATTTCGTTATTTGTAACTTAGCCTTCTTTGTTTATAAATATTAAATGATTTGGTAGGTAGGTGTGTTTGTTTTTTTAAACATGAAAACTGTAAGTATCATATACTTTTGGATAGACATATCTAACTTTTACAAATATGCAAATCGTAGAAGGGGTCTGACATATTCCCGTACATTGTATACACATTAATACAATTATACCGCGGCTCGTACGTCCTTGGTAAATTGTGATTCTCTGTATATTGAATATGACTTAAAGATAGCACCCTCACTTATAAAAGTTTCTTAAACTTACGTTCTCTGAGAAGAAAAAAAAATATATATATTACGGTGTATGTATAATTTGAATCTATAATGTATTGTTGTAACATATTTGTGTGTAATAAATTGTAAGTGTTTATGTTTGCAGTTATGTATAGTATAGATGTATACCAGAGAGTGCTATCTTGGTAGTACTTGATTTAGTGTACTACTTTAACAATAAAAACTTTCGTAGAAGTTTTAGTGTATATTGTCAAATTCGACGGGTTATGTTTCTTATATTTAGAAATCATAAACTGATAAATGATACCCTCCAGCTCTGTTACAACCAATAAAAAGCCGATATTTAGAAATGAAAAAACTAAGAAAAAAAGGTAAATAATATATATCTACCGAATTATTTGTTTTTGGTGTCGCTCGTTTAGACTGGAGTTGTTTCCCTTGCACTGTAAGAAATAAATTGTTGGTAAATACTTGCAGCCGTACCAAGTGGTAACTATGTGCTGCAAACATACACGGCGAGGAGGCTGCAAACAAACATTTTCCAGTCTAAACGGATGATTTAGCAGCCGTGACTAAAATGATAGACAATAATACTAATTCAAGGTTAGTATTTACACGGTGCATTGTTTTTGGTCGTTGTAAAATGTGCTGGTTGGTTCTAAAATCATCATATCACAAGGACCGGGGTTCTGGCAAGCCAGTGCCCTTAAAGAAAAATATCCCACAATAAGATAACTCATCTCGTCAGTCGACCCCATGTATAACCCTATCAATATTTTAGCTACGTATACGTGTCAATAGTTTATCCATTGACAGCAGCTGAATCACATTCCTCATAGTGTTAGTTAGGTACATATATATATATATGCAGTTAATTCTTGTTGTGAGGTTTGTGTCCCCAATTTGATTTGGGATGGACCGACGAGAGAGTGATTGTGATTGATGATTTCAGGGAGATATGGCAGACTCCTGTGGCATGATATTTTACATATGATCACATGTATTTATAAGCAAACTTAAAAATCTATTCAATGCTAATTAATTTAATTAATTGCATTTTCATTTCCTTACTTAGATTTTCTCTTATCAAGAGTTCATTTAATCAGTTTTACAGATGTAATAGTATTTTGAATATTTGATATGTGTTGTCATACTTGTTCAAATCCATGAATTGTTGTCCAGTGACTTCTATTACAATATTTTGTTTAAAAGTAATTTTACTAATGAATTGCAAGCCCTAAAGTTTTATATTTCTCTTTACCTATACTGATAATATCTGACCAAAAAGTATCCTATTAAAACAATTATAAGCATGTTTTTACAAAATTTACACTAAACATCATTGCTAGAAACTAGAAATAAATAGCTAGATTTTCAGTATTTTCTGAATAATTTTACTTTTATCGCATACCGGTATTTATTAAATAATCCCATATTGGGATTAGTGTCTGAGAATATCCTGAAGATGATTCAAACTTTTCCATCATTTTTTGTCTTTGTGGTATGTACTTCCTACAGTTAAACAGGTAGTGTTGCATGTCGTCCACTACTAAACATGTGTCACACAGTTCACTATTACATTTACCCATTGTGCATTTGAATTTATTAGTGAATATATAACTTGATCTAAGTTTAAATAGAGTTCTTTCTCTTTCTCTAGTACTCTTTGGTATGGTAATACAAAAGTTAATATCATTTTGAATAGTGTGTAGTTGTTTACTTTTTGTGTTATTTTCCCAGTATTGTTGCCACATTTTTTTAAGTAAATTTTTACATAAGCATTTGATATCTTCTTTGTAAAGTAGTATACTAGTTATACATGTCTCTATGGATAGAGCCTTTTTAGCTGCTGTGTCTGCCATTTCATTACCGCTTAAACCCACATGACTGGGTATCCATTCTAAAATGATATTTAAACCTAATTTAGACAGTTTACTATATATATATTGAATGTCATAAATTATTTGTGTTTTAACTTTAAATATACTTCCAGTGATGGCTTTAAGTGCTGACAGTGAATCTACAAATATTACAGTATTTTCTGGTTGAAATTCTTCTAACCAATATAAAGATAAAAGTATGGCTGTTAATTCACACATAAATATTGAAACATGGTTTTGTAATTTAAAACCTTTATTAACTTTGAGTTCTGGAACTACAAAAGCACATGCATTTGTGTTGTTTTCTGGATTCTTAGATCCATCTGTATATATTTTTAAAAAATTACTATACTTGTTATCAATGAGGATAATTCCTTCACTTTTAATAAGGTGAGGACTATCCTTTTTTGTAATAATTTTTGTAAGTTCAGTTCGGACCTGTGGTTTTAGAACATGCCAAGGTGGGGTTGGGAACTCTTTACATTTGTATACAGTATTAGTATCTACATTATATTTATTTATAGTATCATGTGCAGTAACACAATATGGTTTTTGATTTTCCTTAATTTTTTCCTTGTTAAAATCATCAATAGCATTTTCTTGTAAACTATTTTTAGTTGGGTTTGTGTCATTGAGACTAAATATATTAAGAAAAGACTTAGTAATAAGACTTTTTCTTCTTAACTCATATGGTGGGTCACCAATTTCAGTCTGTAGACCACTTATACTAGCAGTTGTATGTGCACCTGCACATATTCTTAAGGCTTGTGCTTGTATGCTATCTAATTTTTTCATAACAGAGTGGGAGGCTGAGTTGTACACTTCACAGCCATAGTCAATCTTTGACCTTATCATTGATATATATAGTGTTCTAAGCGTAAAACAGTTTGCACCCCATTTGGTACCAGTTAATATAATTTCATGCAGTTCAACACCCTGGAACATCTACTTTCTATATATTGTACATGTTTTAACCATGTGAGCTTTGAATCAAAAATCATACCTAAAACTGGACTTCTTTAACAAATGACAATATGGTTTCTCCAAGTTTAAGTTTAATACATGGGGAACTACTCTTACTAAATATCATAGCTACAGTTTTTGTTTGTGATATGAGGAAACCCCATTTGTCACACCAAGTATTAATTGTATCTATATCCTCTTGCATTCTTTTTGTAGATATTTAGTGCTTTTTCCAGATAACCATATGACACTGTCATCAGCAAACTGTGACATAGCACAGTACTGTAAGTTACTGGATATATCATTCACCATGATGTTAAATAGTGTTGGACTTACACAACTACCCTGTGGTGTACCATTCTGAATTATAAATATTTCAGAGTAAGTATTGTGAACTTTAACTTGTATTGTTCTGTCACTAAAACAATCCTTTACCCATCCCAACATATTACCCCTTATACCTAGTGAAGCCATTTTTATTAATAACCCATTTTTCCAAAGCATATCAAATGCCTTTTGGAAGTCTATAAATACACCAACTGTGAAGTGTTTTTTGAGAAATGCTTTATGAATATAATTATCAATTCTAATTATTTGTTCCATAGTATTTCTATTTTTTCCTAAATCCACTTTGATTTGGTGTGTAGAAATTATTTTTTCTAGATACCACCGAAGTCTATTATTAACCATTTTTTCCATAATTTTTACAAAATTAGACGTAAGGGCTATAGGTCTATATGACTGTGGGTCTGTGGTTTTTTTCCAGGTTTAAGTACTGGTGATATAATGGAATGTTTCCATTCACTTGGAAGTTTTTGTAAAAACCAAACTCTATTGATAAAAAGTAACAAGACAGACAGTGATTTATCAGTAAATTGTTTGAACATAGAATATGTAATTCTATCTTTTCCAGGGGAGGTATCAGATGTATCACTGATAGCATCTTTTAATTCTTGCATAGTATATGGTTCATTATAACTATCAGAGTTATCCTTATAATAGTGTAGTAATTTACTGTACTCCTTTTGTTCTATATCTTGTTTCTGATTTTTAAAATTTTCAGAATAATTATCATCACTACTGACTTGAGCATAATTTGTATAAAGTATATCAGCTTTGTCTTGAGTACATTCATATTTGGTATTATTATATAACAGGATTGGTAAATTTAATTTTTTAAATGTTTTACCCAACATTGATTTTACTTTTTTCCATACATCTGATAATTTACTATCATTATTTAGCGAGTTACAGTAGCTCTCCCAATACATAGCTTGTGCAGCTTTGATAGTTTTTCTACACATTCTTTCTTTTTCTCTATATATAGTGAAATCAGTACCAAGACCTGAATGTTGGGCACGATTTTTACTGGTATTCCTTTTTTTTACACATTTAGTGCATTCAGGTGTCCACCATGGTACTTGTGGTTTTTTAGGTTTATTATTGTTTAATTTGACTGGGATGCACTCCCCAGCTATTTGGAGTATTTTGTTTGTTAGTCTTGAACATGTTTCTTCTATATTGTCAAAAATCATGTCAAGACTCAAATGTTCATTACACTTGCTGGAGAATGCCTCCCAGTCTGCTTTCTTATAATTATATACAGATTCAGTTTCATCAGTTTGCATTTGTTTATGACTAAAATTAATATTTACAACATGATGGTCACTGCCATAGGAACTAGTAAGGTCAACTGACCATGTTATTTTACTAGCTAGACTAGAATTACAAAAAGACAAATCAATAGGTGCCAGTTCTAATGTACTGGGGTTACATCTTGTACATGCACCATCATTAAGAAGTACTATATCTTTATACTCAAGGAAAGATAACAGCTCTCTTGCCTTAGTATCTGTGTGTTTACCGCCCCACATAGTGTGGTGTGCATTAAAGTCTCCACATAGTATAACTTTTCCCTTTATTTGATCAAATATATTGTTATATTGTGGTAGTTTGGTATCTGATGCTGTGTCATAAAGATTGACCAGTGTAATATTATTATTATCAAAATTAAATTCAATACATGATATTTCTAAGCCACTGTTAATATGCATTTCAATCAGCCCGATCATTCCATCGTTTCTTTGACAGTTCGCATTATCGAAAAGATATACCATAGCTCTAACAATCCTAATCTTTCAACGACTCTCCGTAGACAAAAAGAAGACTACTGGATTAGACAATTGGGAACTGCAACACCGTATGGCTGCAATGACAAAATTGATGGTATAGGTATTCTATCTAGTCCTTCGTGTAACTCGGTGAATGTGATGAATATTTTCAACTCGACTCCTCGACGTAGACGCAGTCATGGTCATCGTCATTATACATCACCTTCTCTGCATGATGTCTCTATTAATGACTTGCTGTCATTTATACAAAAGCCGTTAGGTATTCATCACATTCGCACGAAACTTTATTCATTACCCCTTACTAAACTTCATTCTCTGTTCAATTTATGTTTGGAATCCACTGTTACAAACCCTCATTCAAACCAATACAAACTTCAAGCTATAATTTCGGATATTGCAAGTCACAGACTTTTCAAGCCAGTCCGCATTGGAAAAGATGAAAAAGAGAAAAGATCTATTCAAAATCCTTCATTTGCCAACAAAGGTCTCGATGGCGTCAACTTATGCAATATCCTTCATCAGAAATTAGTTTAATCGAAAATACCTCCTTATTTCAAAGACCAGTCTGTACCCATAATGTCTTATACCTATACCAAACCTATTGCAACTAAAATTTTCAATTACAAACGCGTTTTGCAGAATCTCGATATTGACGACTTCAAGTCTAAACCTCCTGATTGCACTTGTGCTAGTTCCCAATTCATATATAATCCTGCTGGCCACGTTATTACCGGTGACCTTAACATTGTTAATAACACTTCTCTACGAAATGTGTTATCGAAAAGTCCGAAATATCGTGAGCCTAAATCCATCAATTGGAAATACAACTTTAAAATTTTGATGGACTCAGTCGAGGATTATGCCAGGCAATGGGCTAAACGTGAAAAGGAAGACGTAGACACTCTATCCGAATGGATTAAGGCAGTGAGGTCGTTAATACAAATCAGAATCAAGAAACTGAATGGGTCCATCAATGCCCATGCTACGTCAATCTTTAAAGACCCAAATGTTGCTAAACACTTATCCGACCTCCATGAAAAATATGTTGTTGTCCCCGCAGACAAAACCCCAAATAACATCGTTTTTGTCTGTAAAAGTCACTACATTAATTGCTTGATAAACGAATTAGGTATAGACAATTCACTTGGAAACTCAACATATACCCTCACGACACTTACCAAAGAGGAAATCCTGGATAATCATAGGTCTGTTCTTTGTTCCTTTGGTATTTCAACCAAAGATGAAGAACTGGATCTTCCATCACTGTATTGGATACCTAAACTACATAAGTGTCCTTACAAACAACGGTATATTGCTGGGTCTTCCAAGTGCTCCACGAAACCTCTTTCTAAATTATTAACATCTATTTTATCAGTAATCAAAGACGGGCTTCAAAGTTATTGTGAAACTGCCTATTCTAGAGGTGGCGTGAATCAGATGTGGATACTTAAAAATTCTAAAGATCTTTTAGAGTACATAAAATCTAACTCTCTTTCATCTTGTAACAGTATTAAAACATTTGACTTTTCTACTCTTTATACAAGTATTCCACATTCCAAACTAAAAGACAAATTGACAGAGTTGGTATTACTTTGCTTCATAAAAAAGAATGGCCAACGTAGATACAAGTATCTTGTCTTAGGGAGGGATAAATCATACTTTGTAAAGAATCACTCTGATTCAAACAAAAAATTCTCTGAAACCGATATTATCAGGATGCTTGATTTCTTGATTGACAACATATTTGTAACGTTCGGAGGACGTGTTTTTCAACAGACTGTCGGCATCCCAATGGGAACAAACTGTGCCCCTCTACTTGCCGACTTGTTTCTTTATTATTATGAGGCTGACTTCTTGCAGGAACTTCTTAGGAAGAAAGATAAGAAGTTAGCAATATCCTTTAACTCTACTTTCCGCTATATAGATGACGTTCTTTCACTAAACAATTCAAAATTTGGTGACTATGTGGAACGCATCTATCCCATCGAATTGGAGATAAAGGATACTACAGATACAGTTAAGTCGGCTTCATATCTTGACTTACATCTAGAAATTGACAATGAGGGTCGGTTGAAAACAAAACTTTACGACAAAAGAGATGATTTCAGCTTTCCAATTGTGAACTTTCCATTTCTAAGTAGCAACATTCCAGCAGCACCTGCATACGGGGTATATATCTCCAAATTGATACGATATTCCCGTGCTTGCATTTCCTATCATGATTTTCTTGATAGAGGGTTACTGCTCACAAGGAAGCTATTAAACCAAGAGTTCCAAATGGTGAAGTTGAAATCATCCCTTCGTAAATTTTACGGACACCATCACGAGTTGGTTGACCGTTATGGAATAACCGTTTCACAAATGATATCGGATATGTTCCTTACGTCGTAACTACAATCCCCTTCCCTTTCATGAATGTGACCTACCGAATTAGACTATTTACCGGATTTGTAATCACATAAGCAACACGACGGGTGCCACATGTGGAGCAGGATCTGCTTACCCTTCTGGAGCACCTGAGATCACCCCTAGTTTTTTGTGGGGTTCGTGTTGTTTATTCTTTAGTTTTCTATGTTGTGTCATGTGTACTATTGTTTTTCTGTTTGTCTTTTTCATTTTTAGCCATGACGTTGTCAGTTTATTTTAGATTTATGAGTTTGACTGTCCCTTTGGTATCTTTCGTCCCTCTTTTAATATTCTTTTTCAGATATGGAAGATTTTCTCGGACATATATGGCTGTACCTCCATGTAATTTAGTATTACGTACAGAAAAATCAGCTATTTTATAACCTATTATATGTGGATGGTCTTGTTCGTTTTTACACCATGTTTCCTGGAAGCAAATTATATCAGGCTTCATTTGTGACATAGCTATATACTCCGCAGCATTGTTATTAATGCCACGACAGTTCCAATGAACAGTACTGAACATTATGTTAAATAATAATAAACATGATAAATAAATAGTATAATTGGTAGCCATTTTAATTGTATATTGTTAATACTTTATACTGGGCGATATATAAATTATATCATTTCAGTTGTAACTCTACTAGCCATTTCTAAACCTAATGAAAGATCAAAATTTGACCCAAACATTTGTTTTACAACTATACCTACAAAACCCATAATTGACTTTAAAGTAAAGTTTATGGGTTTAGTAGGAGGGCTCATAGTCTGGTGCATGACAACACTAAATACCAAGTCTTGGATGGTACATTTATCTTTTTTGGCTGGTACTGAGCTCTGATCTTTGGGGGTTTTGTTAGTTGTATTAGAGCTTTCTTTATGATGCTCATTGATTTTACGCTGGTTGGTTGCTTGTTGTAGTGAAATATTTTTAGATTTCACCAGCTTAAGGGCCATTTTTTGTTGGGTCCTTTGTGGACATTATTTGTCATTAGACATATGTTTACCTTTACAATTTACACATTTTAAATCTGTTGAGGTACATTGCTCGTTCTCATGTTCCTCTCCACATTTAATACATCTTTTTTTATTTCTACATTGGTTTGCCATATGCCCAAACCCCTGACATTTATAACATTGAATGGGTTTAGGTACAAATAATTTGGTATTATATGTTTTGTACCAAATATTGATTGTTGCTGGTAGCTGGGGTGTCTGAAAGAATAACTTTATGGATCTAGATGGTTTTCTTTCACCGATTTGTTTGTCAAAGTAGGACATCCTTTGAATTTTACTAACTTTCTGGGCTTTAAGCACCGACACGATATCTTCGTCTTCAACGTTAATGTATAGAGGCACGTTATAAATAACTCCTATTGATGAAGTTACAGATTTGGGCACACTTGTCCTAATCTGTAATTCACCAACAATGAGTTTGACGCGTTTTAGCTGTTTCCACTGCGTTTTGTCAATGCACTCTACTAGTATTTTCCCACTGTTAAGTGGTTTAATTCTTTTTGGGGTACCAACAGTCTCGAGGAGAATCTTTTGGATTTTTATCTGATTTTGGGTGCTACGTTTAGTATTGGGATCAACACTCTGTAGGACTAGTAAATAGTCATTACCTTTTACTGAGGATGTGTGTGGGAGAGGGGATGGTGTGTTAAGGAGGGTATTATCATTTAGGGGAGATGTACTTGCCATTCTTTTTCGTCTTTTCCTCTGTGTGGACCAGCTTTGTTTTACATAGTGAGAGGATTCCTGTAGTATTAGTTTCATTGATGGACTTATAAAATCCTCATCGAACTGACCAGAAATTGTTTTGTATATAATGTCGGACAACAAAGAATATTGGTGAACACTTTTCAGTAGACAAGAAAAGTTGAGTATCTAACTATAAAAATACTATAATAATACTGAATAAATTATTCAGATAGCAGACAATATCAATTATATTATATTCTCAAATGAATATCTGAAATATAAGACTAAATAAACACAAAATATAATGATATATTCCAATTTAGTGCAGTGCTACAAAAACACGATCGTGATTTATTTTTTTTTTTTTTTTTTTTTTTATAGCACTCAGATTGTTGTTGACTTTATAGAAAAAAATAACGATCATATGTAAAACAATAGCACACAATTTAACAAAACAAAATATAAAAAGTAGCAGGTTATAAAAGATTTGAGTTTAGTTTAGTTGTGTATACATATGCTAAGAAAGAAGTCAAAGGATAGAGTCAAAAATAGATTACAACTTAAAATGTAATAAAATTCCTATAGCAAAAACACATTTGAAACATCATTTCAATCACCTATATTAAGGTCGATCCTGATGTTGTTTTTTTTTTGTCAACTTTCTCATCATAGTGCTTTTTTTATTTAAATTTTATTTTTAACAAAAAGAAACTACTGTACAATATTATTTAATTGTTTGTATAAAAGTTCATCTTTATAATATTTTAACATAAGTATTTCTGATAAGTGTTCTTCTACTGGCATATATCTACAAGCCCAAATACTATGAACATATCCATAAATATACGGAAACAAGTCTATATCAATATTAAACAGTATACATGTATTTGTATTCATACTAAAATTTTGATAATTTTTTTCATTTTGTATAATACTACAAACTAAGGTACTGAAATATGTCAAAGTTACACATTTTGTAAATAGATGTTCTAATGTCTCAACATGTTTAGTACAATAGCTACATTTATATGTTTGCCTGTAAAACTTTCTCCTAGAGAGCCACGCCCCTGTTGGCAATATCATATGTGCAAATTTATAAATGAAATCTCGTATATACATATTGTTTACCCTTTGTAAGTTAATTTACATTTGGGTATAATATTTCGATCTTGTTTAT
Source organism: Mytilus edulis (assembly GCA_019925275.1). Classification (NCBI taxonomy): domain Eukaryota; kingdom Metazoa; phylum Mollusca; class Bivalvia; order Mytilida; family Mytilidae; genus Mytilus; species Mytilus edulis. Next base: position 79,703,242 of record CM034350.1, on the reverse strand, counting down.
AACATTGTTAAATTCTAACAGCTGTAAATAAACGTCTTTAAAACTTTTCTTATTAAATATAATATTACTTTGATATTTAAGATATATCCATTTTTATTTTTCATATTGCCCTATAGTGACCACAGAATGTCTATACATATTTTCTGCTAATTTTGGAAGTATGGTTCTTGTGGTGATTCCTATGAAATGAATGAATAATGGTGTCCATACAGATGAATTTCCAGTTAAAACTTGAGTTATTCTATAATAAAGTATGGCTTCACATTTCAGTTTAATGTCAGGAACTTGTTGTCCACCATCTTTATATTGTTTGGTAATTGTTGTTCTGTTTAACAGCTCAATATATATTCTTGCAGTATACAAGAATTTACTAATTATATAAGTGTTTAAAACTAAAACTTTATGTTTATATCGGAAAAGACAAGATTATTACGAAGAAGATATAGATAACATAGATTTCTTTAAACAAGCAGAGGAAAAAAAAGGAGATAAACGAGAAGTAGAAAGTGTATTAGACAAAAATGGAAAATCATGCACATCTAAAAGTGAGGTTATTAAAATAGTGACAGATTTTTATTCCGATTTATATAAGTCCCAAAACATTGATAGACAATCAATGACAAACTATTTAGAAGACCTTAATCTAAATAAATTAACAGAAGACGACAAAAAAAAATTTGATACCTTTATAACACAAGATGAATGTCTTAAATTATTAAAGGAATTCAAAAATAACAAATCTCCAGGAGTTGATGGAATAGGAAAGTCTTTTTACTTAAAATTCTGGAACATAATAGGGGAAGATCTGGTGGAAGTTTTGAACAATGTGTATTTAAACGGAGAACTCACAGAAACAATGAAGACAGGACTGATCTCACTAATATATAAAAATAAGGGTAATAGAAAAGACATGAAACAATGGCGACCGATTAGTCTACTATGTGTTGATTACAAAATTCTTACCAAATTCTTAAAAACACGACCGTGATGATCCGGGACTCACAACCCGAATGATTATTACGGTTATATGTTTTTGGTGGACGACTTACCAATTGGTAATTGCGCCCTGGTAGGTGTAATACCACCAAATCATGGTTAGTCACATCCGGTTGCATACGAAAGTAGGTCTAAAAAAATATTCCCTTGAATTTGACCGTTGTAGGTAATTAATCCTACATTTTATGGCAGTAAAACTATTTCTGTGTCATAAACATATGTCTTTGGTATTTCAAAACACCATTATTTTTTATTTGTGATTTCTATAGAAAATTTTGTAATCTTGAGGTTACATGGTGACTAAACCTTGTACACAGATAGAATAAGGGGAGAAATTTGATTGGTTAACTTCCAATGATGGTTATTTTCTTATATGCAATGAAATGTTATGTGAAACTTTTTCTATAATTAGTTATCAATCAGGTACCAGGATTATAATTTAGTACGCCAGACGCGCGTTTCGTCTATATAAGACTCATCAGTGACGCTCAAATCAAAATATTTATAAAACTGGACAGGATAAAACTTTACTCATGCCAAGTATTTCTTTATTTGAAACAAAGATAAATTCTGCACAATTTTTTGAAAAGTGCAAATTTAACAAAGACTAATAGGGAAAAATCAATGGTGGTATTACACCTGGTAACTAAATTTGGAATTAGTCCATTATAGTAATATTTTACTTTAGAGATAATTCCATTTAATTAAAAATTAAAGAAAATAAATATAAATTCTAGGCGACCCTTTTTGTTTACAGGTGGTGCGCCTTATTAACCTGTACTAGTTTAAACTTATTTTATTAAATTTAAATAGAAATAAAACTTATAAAACAAATGAATGTTTTTTTTTTAATCTTTTATAAGGGGTTAAGAAATTTGGTTTTTGATACTTCGGGTTTTGCCCTATACTTTTACTTTTTTTTTTAACTAGAAGAAAAAATGCTGTATGTTTTTTGTTTATGTTTTTTGTTTTTTTCTCCATCTGTAGTTGTTAGTGTTATTGTTATAAATAACGTATTGTGTCACTTAATTATGTTTGTTTTAATTAAGATGGTCAGTTGCTTTGTCGTATTTCTTGAATACTATAAGTAGACTATGTTTGATCAGTTGCCCCAGCCAGTGGTCCCGTGAGAATCGTGTATACGCACTATCTCACGGAAGATACAAACCATGATAGTGTAGGTTAATTGCAACCTGGAACAAGGCATCGTCGTGTGCTCTGACTGATGATCAGTCAGGCAGAGAACAAGCCCATGTCTAACTCCCGAAATGCAATAACTGTTTCATGATATACCCCCCCTGAAAATCCAAATTGTGTAGATAGAGTAAAACAAAATAAAAAAATAATTAAATAAATGAAACTATTACTTATTTTCAAACAAAACGGGGCATTCTACTTCTAAATTAATTACAAGGGTTCCAGTTTGAATTGTACGGGCTTTTTTGTCATTTCAGTACAATCGATATACTTTGCGCTGACTCCACTGTTTTCTAAGCTTCGTACATGTCAAACTGGATTTAACTTTAACTTAATTTCATGCCCTGTATGTCACGACTACCATGTCTGGGGGCGACCACTGGTTGGCACCGCTAATCTACATACATTTGTACGTGTCTACAAGTAATGCATACTTTGTAAATAATTTTGTTTGTTAGTTTAATTTTATATTTTTATATGTTAGTTGTAGCTTTAGCCTTTGAATTGAAATCTGAGTTGAGAAATTCGGTTTGTTGGTTTTTAAACTTAAATGCTAAGGGTACTATAGTAGTACTACCGATATGCTTAAAATGTTTGCTATTTTATAAAGTCGTAAAGGCACTTATATATTAATACATCTTTTACCCTTTCTGTATTCCTTCATTTCACAATTGAACTATTTAATTGACCTTGTAGTGTTGTTGTTTTATACTTATGTAATCAAACAATAAAGATGTGGGTGTGTTTGATTGGGTGTATGGTTACTAAATCACGTCCTTGTACCTGGGTGTTATGTACTAGCATTATAGTGATGTAACACGTGTTTGTGGTGTGGCATTGGTGTTATTGAAGAAGTTGGGTAAGTTTTGTGTTAACATGTTTGCTTTATAACTAGTCCAGTCGATTTGTGCAGATTTTTGACAAAATTGCTCAGATTGTGGTAAAAGCATGAATTTCGAACAGTGGTAGTATAAGTCAAGGACAACATTTTGAGCTATGGACCCACTCTGAAAGTCGAAATTTGCGGAAGTGGTGGCCATTTTAAAATGGCGGCCGTTTGATCTCTATAGATTAATACAAAAAATTATGAAAAAAATATTAGAGAAGATATTGACATGAAACCTGGGTAATAGAATAACAGTGCTGATTCCAATTGTATTGTTGAACAAAGTTTTTGGAATTACCCATATTGAATATTGAATGGCGGCCATCTTGAAAAATCTTTGTTTTTTTTAAGCCAAAAAAGGTAGTCATTATTCGATGTCGAAGATACACAAATGTTTTTGTTTGAGCTTTATAAACAGGACGAAAAGCGATCCTATGCCCCCCCCCAAGTTATTCTCCTGTTTCGTAGAAGGTACAAATTACTTTATATTTTTCGACAATTTACATGTCTCTAATGTTCAAAAATAATCGACAAAGTTACAACGCGACCACGAAGAAGATCATAAAATGAACTATTACTCTAAAAGCAGAATTCGTGCCACCGCTTGTTCCGCATAGAATAACAGGAGATTTTATTTTACAAGTATAAATAAAGCAAGAAAATATTTGTATACCTGTCATTTATAATAGTAGGCTGATTACAGGATAATTCGTTTTGTTGATATTGTTCATTTGAAACAACTTTCAAAAACCTTGATTGCAGACATAATGAATTTCATATCATACAGTCAAGTAATTAATGTTATAGGAACATCTACTGTTCAAATGTTCTCAATTGACGTTAACAATATCTAACAAAAATGAAATGTACATGATTTGTCAAACCTCACTCTGTATATCATGTTTTATCACGTTGTCCTCCACATTTACATAGAGTAGTACAACTTGATACTGCCTTTACACATTTGCATTTCCTTAGTAACCGTGTTCACTTTGACATATATATTGATTTTTTGGTAGCCATTTTGAATGATGGCCATTTTGAAAACATGAATTTCCAATATAACATTATTCGCTAATCTTACTTATTCACTGTTTGCATTCACACTTTTTTTACTAATATGCATTGGATATTTCTAAAATGGTCAGATAAGGCATGCACATATTTACAAAATAAGATATCAGTATAAGAATTTCGAACTGTTACTTACACGTTTTCCTAAGTAACTTTTTAAAACAGAAATTACGTATATATGATATAATTTATGACCAAACGTTGTTGTTGGGGAAAGATGAAAGTTGTAGATTTCTAAAGCACTGAAGCTAGATATCAGAAGAACATAATGGGCGTTTAGACTAGAAGGAATGTGTGAAACGGCAAGAGAGGACATGTGAGGGTTTGCATGCAATGCCAAGCAGATTCAAACAGAACAGACATAGACATTTGAGCTGGCAATCACTCTTTTTGATGCAGGCATACAACGATGTTGGGTCTTGCATTGGGTTTCCTTTCGCTCAATTTGAAACAGTTGAATGAGGGTTATGGAACTGCAGAAGCACTCCAGACGGCACAAATCCTGTCAAACAAATTTTCAGATCTCAAAATATTTCATTAGTAAAAGGGAAAACATACTTCTGATGTTGAAGATAACTTGCCAGTTGAAAGAAAACAATAAGGAACTATACACTGTTAAGTGATACTGAATTAACACAAACAATGACTGCAATGTATTTTTGTCTTTGGTGATGTATCTGAAGTTCTCCATGATACTTCGAAATTTAAAAATCGACAAAAATGGGACATGACTGTGCACTACCTGTACTACAAGACATATTTCCTTAGCCAAAGTAAGAGCTGGAGATGTCAAATCACCCGTATTCTCTTTGATGATTGATAAAACTTGACAACATAGCAAATAGGCAGAATAAAAGATACAGAAAGAAAGCCAAGAAACTTTTATCCTTGGAGTTGTGCTTTCCAAAATAATAAAATAGATTGACGGCACCAATTGTATTGTACCAATCTCCAGGCTTGCAGATCAGGCTAAATTGTATAATAAACGCCTTGAACAACTTGTAGTTATCATGGAAGGAAGGACTGATACAACGCATCTAACAAAATAGGAATGTAGCTAACAAAGGATATCTGCAAGCCTACAAGCAACATAAATTAGTTCTCTTGATTTTCAACAAAGGTATTCGTGAAGCTCTGAAACAGACCTCATAATTAAAGGGTATCACCATAGCCATAGTAGGCAAACTATATATGCTTGATACTTAGAAAAGCTTTACAGGGACACTCAACAACAGCTATTAACACGAATCAGTTCTCCAGACATAAGTTTCCATAGTCAAGTTAGTATGAATGATACAGGATGGCCAAACATTGAGAAACAATCCAGTAATATCGATGAGTGGAAGACAATACTCACCATTTCTTAGCTATAATAGTTCAATTGTGCAACTTGTCATCGAAAGGATACATATACAACTCCTCAGTCCTCCAATAGAGAGAAAGATGTCCTAAAGATTGTGGAACTGATTCATTTTGAAAGCCTACAATGAATGTCCCTGTAAACCTTTCTATAGTAGCAAGCCTAACTCTTCAAACTATTCTAGTTACTTTGACTATGAAGAGGCCTTCCCCATCACGACTTTTAAAACATTTTGTAAAAGACATGGCCTGTTTCAGAACATCCCAAACATATTCATTGAGAATCCAGAGAAAGATGCAACCTTTCATGTGTGCTTGCATATCATCTATGGTAGCTAGTATTCAATTTTTCATAAATGTTGTATTAATTATTCCTTCCATGAAAACTAATATTTACTAAGGACGTTTACTGTACCAGTTTTCCATATCATCAATTTCAAATATTAAAACAATATCTGTTCCAGACTGTGAGCCGTCACTGTTTTCTGTTAATTTGGCAAGCACCATTTCAATGGATATCATATTCTTGACTTTCTTTCTGTGTCTTGAATTCTGTCTATTTGCCTTGTCGTGCAGTTTTAACAAATATTTAGCATGAGATCGGCTCCTGAAATATTAATCTTCAGCACTGAGTCTGGCTAAAAGAACAATGGTTAGTAGTTCAAGTGACAGTCACATACATGTACTCTATTGTCGATCACAATTGTTGATGCTTCTTGATGATAGTCAGATACCTCATCACAAAGAAAGAAAGAAATATCTGCAATAATTGTTCTTGTTTCTTCATCACAACTGTGGCTGGTTATACTACATGTACTACTGTTTTTTTCAATCCGAGACTCATTTTGTTTTTCCTGACAATATATATTAAGATTTGCTTCGACAGGATTAGAACCTTTTGCCTTGTGATTCTCCCATTGCACGGCCTTCATCAACGTGGAACACTTGTATGCTTACAAAAAATGACTGATTACCAGCTCAAATGTCCATGTCTGCTCTTTTTGTATTTGCTTGGCATTGTAGATCATCACGTGTCCTCTCTTCCCGTTACAGAATTCTTTCCAGTCTATTTATTTATTAGGTTTTTTCAGCTCTAGTGATTTTGTTACCTACGTATTTATCCTGTTCAACATACAGTGCTCATATTGTATATATGCATTTTTTTATGGTAAAAAAGTACCTAAGCCCTACATGCTGAACTGCAATTAAAAGAATTTACGTATTTCTTTAAATACATTTATTTGTTAATATATGCATACCTTATTTGAGCACTTGGTGAATATATCTTATATGAAAAGCAACAGTCAAAAATAAATAATTAGCAAAACAAGTTGTAAATGCATATAAAACTCAGTATTAATTCAAAAAACAATTTAGGATAGCGAATAATAATATATCGCAAATTAACATTTCCAAAATGGCCATCATTCAAGATGGCCACTTAATACTTCAATAGTTCTCAGTTTATATAGTCTTTGTCCTAAGAAATTACGAAAGTTAATCAAAATTAGTTAAGTAACATATTTTTCATATTTTTTCTAATAATTTTTAATGACTTTTTGGACATGATTTCAAAATGGCTGCCCAGAGCCGCCATTTTGATTTTCTTAATTGGGTCCATAGCTATAAATGTTAATTATGACCTCAACTAACACTCTGCAAAGTTTGATGCTTTTACCACAATCTGAGCAATTTTTTCACATTTCGACTGGACTAAACCTGTTATTTCTTCATATTCTTATTTCTTATTCTAGTTTTTTTTGTTTGTTTTTTTTAAATTTATTACGGATATTATCCTTTCAATGAAAATGTTTAAATATATATACTTGTCTTTGCATTTCATAGCTTACTTGGACTGCCATTTATAGAAAATTATCTGAACTTATGTATCCCTACCTAGTTCTGTTGTTTTTTTCTTTCTTTCTTTCTTTTCAGAGTTTAATTGCAATTTACGCATTGTTTTATACAAATGTCATATGTTTATATGTCCCCTTTTGTGGCATGAATAAAATTAATAATGGGTAGGACTGATTGTGCTTTTTCACTAAGCAGACTTTGCATCGAAAAATTTGTAACTCCTTGTGCTATTAACTCTTGGAACATAACATTTCTGTTATCGCTATATGTAGTGCACTCTAGCAGAAAGTGTTTTGCTGTTTCTGGTGCTCTACCGCAATTTTCGCACATTTCAGAATTTTTAACTCCTATTTTGAATAGATGTTTATTTAGTTTAGCATATCCAGTTCTAAGTCTGTACATACTAGTTTCTTTGCGCCTTATCATTTTTGGTAAGGACACCTTAAATGATATTTTTTCCTTTATTTTATACAAGTGTCTACCCTTTTTGTTGGAATCCCAGCTAGTTTGCCACATAGTTTTAAGTATATTTGTACATATAGTTTTAATATCTTCTTTATATAGTGGGGTATTTGCGTATATAATTTCATAATTCAAAGCATGTTTTGCTTGCATATCAGCTAACTCATTTCCCCAGATACCTACATGGCTAGGAATCCATTCGAGCACGACATTTATACCTGCTTTTAGTAGCGTTGTTATACGATAGTAAATATCATAAATAATTAAGTTATTGACCTTTGATAGAGGTCCCTGTATTGCCTGTAAAGCTGATAATGAATCAACAAATATTACAACATTTAATGGTAGAACATCTTGTATCCAATTGAGTGCAAGGAATATTGCCATAAGTTCACATGTAAATACTGATAAATTGTTATGCAGTCTATACCCTTTTTTATTTTGAATTCTGGTATTACATAAGCACAGCTACTGTTTCCACTATCTGGTTCTTTGGATCCGTCAGTATATATTTAAGGTCTTTCCTCTCCGCGAGGAAAGACCTTATTGTTAAGGTCTTACTAATTAAGGTCTTTCCCCTACGTGAGGAAAGACCTTATTGTTTTTCTAATGTTTTTTTTTCTTTTTAAGGTCTTTCCCCTACATGAGGAAAGACCTTATTGTTTTTCTAATGTTTTTTTTTCTTTTTTTTTACTTCCAGCATTTGTTTGGCACGCCCTCCTACCGCTTCTATTGGAGTTATCAATATCAAAATTGAACCATCGATAGACCTCATTATGAACTGTTACCTGATGAACTTTTGTAGGATTTCATCATCCCCTTAAGAAGTTATCTCCCTTTTATTGATTTTTTTCAACATGGCCCCCCTCGTGGTTTTTAAAGATATCATGACCTTATTTGGACAAAATGTACATCTCATCATTATATGTTACCATATGAGGCTGCATAGGATTTCATCGTCCCCTATGAGAGTTATATCCCCTTGAAACAATTTCTTTCCTTTGTATTTTTTTCAAAAAGTATAAGAGATAGAATCGATTTGAAAACGGCAACATGTACAAGAACAGATAACAATGTTAATGGACATGTACAATAATTTTGTTATTAACCCTTATAAGGAATTATTTCCCTTGAAAAAATTAACATATTTTTTGAAAAATTCTATTTCGAGAACCGGAAGTCATAGAGACCTGGAACCTTCACCAATAATCTTTAATTCATGTGACCTTCAATATGCATCCAAGGTCAAAGGTCACCGAGTGCAAAAAAAAATTACGCTGCAATTTCCAGATTACATATTAGGAAAACGATAAGACTTTGCTGCATACATACAGCGTATAAATTGTTCCTCTCAACGAGCTCTACATTTTATGCAATAAGCCCAAACATGTCCGACCGTCTGTTGATAAGTTACAACGGGATGATTCTTAAAAGTATAGTATTGTGTGTATATCTTTTTAAAGGTAACAGATATCAACCTACTATAAACTGCAAAGATGATCAGTAATTCAAGACCTTCAATTTGAGGTCAATGTAAGGTCATGATGAAATTTCACCTTGACCTTCACATATTACTATGACCTTGACCTTGTGATAGTTGAAAGGTCAAGTAGTCCTGAGTTGAATGGTGCTAGTCCCATGTCTCTACGACTTCCGGTTCTCAAGTTTGATATTGCATCATATATTTGATGATTAATTGTGACCTTGGTGAACTTTGAATTTGTTCCAATTCTTTTTCTATAATGTTGATCTTCAACTGTAGATCATTTATCATTTAACAGATTTGAGATATCTATTATCGTTATAGAGATAATGCAGTTTGAAGTTTTGCGAGCGGAGGCATGTATTTCTGAATCAACAAGAGCTTACCACTTAAAATGTTTTAGAAATTGAAGAGGTTAACATAGTTATATGTTTGACCAAATACCAAAAACGTTCCATGGAAAAAAACAACCAAAAAATCAATTTGAAATTTTCAAGTTTTGCATTGACTTTGTAAGTTTCATAACTTCTATTTATATAGTTGATATTGCATCATTTTTTGCACTTTGTCAAATGGGGTCATCTGATATATCAAATTGAAGGTCTTAATAAACTCCACTTAAAAATATAAATTTTAAACCCCCTTTTCATTCCAGGGGGACGGGTGGGGTCTTTAAGTGCAAACATTCAAATTTCTCAGATGGTAAGGTTGTCGCATATCAAATGAAAGAACATAAAGCGTACATTTCAAATTTCAAATTGATGTCCCCAAATAGTTGGTTCGATGAGGTCATTGAGTGCAAAAAATAAATTTTCTTTTAAGATAGGGTTGTTGTATATCAAATGAAATGTCATGATGTGTACATTTGAAATATCAAATTCCCGACCTCCAAAAATTAGTTAGATAGGGTTTTTAAGTGCAAAAATCAAACTTTCTAGAACATGGCATTGTCGCATATCAAATGAAAGCTCATCTACTCTGTGTTTCATATATCATACTTCCGATCTCTAAAATGTAGGCGGATGAGGTCATTAAGTGTTAAAAGCGAAAAGTTTGAGAAGGTATGCTTGTCGTATATCAAACGAAAGGTCGTACAAAGTACATTACGAAAACATCACTTTTACAGGAAAGACCTTTCAATTGTTTTACAAACAATTGAGATACTAGTTTTTTTTTTTTTTTTTTTTTTTTTTTCATCCAGCATTTGTTTGATATGGCCTCCCCTCGTTTCTATTGGAGTTATCAAAACCAAATATGGACCATCGGTAGACCTCATTATGAAGTATTACCAGATGAGGCTGTGTAGGTTTTTATCATCCCCTTTAGAAGTTATCTCCCTTTTATTGATCTTTTTCAACATGGCCGCCCCTCGTTGTTTTTAAAGATATCATGATCTTATTTGGACAATAGGTACATCTCATCATGATGTATTACCATATGAGGCTGCATAGAATTTCATCATCACCTTTGAGAGTTATTTCCCCTTGAAACAATTTCTTTCCTTTGCTCATTTCTCAAAAAATATTAGAGATAGAATCGATTTGAAAACGGCAACATGTACAGAAACAGATGGCAATGTTAATGAACATATACAATCATTTTGTTATTAACCCTTATAAGGAGTTATTCCCCTTGAAAAATTGTATAAAATTTTAGAAAAAATCTATTTCAAGAACTGGAAGTCGTAGAGACTTGGGACCTTCACCAATAATCTTTAATTCATGTGACCTTCAATATGCACCCAAGGTCAAAGGTCACAGAGTGCAAAAAAAAATTACGCTGCAATTTCAAGCTTACATATTAGGAAAACGATAAGACTTTGCTGCCTACATACAGCGTATAAAATGTTCCTCTCGACGAACTCTACATTTTATACAATAAGCCCAATAATGTCCGACCGTCTGTTCAAAAGTTACAACGGGATGATTCTCTTACTATCAACTGCAAAGATGATCAGTATTTCAAGACCTTCAATTTGAGGTCAATGTCAGGTCATGATGAAATTTCACCTTGACCTTCACAGTATACTATGACCTTGACCTTGTGATATTTGAAAGGTCAAGTGGTCCTGAGTTGAATGGTGGTAGTCCCATGTCTCCACAGTTTCCGGTTCTTAAGTTTGGTATTGCATCATATATTTGATGATTAATTGTGACCTTGGTGAACTTTGAAATTGTCCCATTTCTTTTTCTATAGTGTTGTCCTTTAACTGCAAATCATTTACCATTTAACAGATTTGAGATATCTATTGTCGTTTTAAAGATAATGCAGTTTGAAATTTTTCGAGCGGCGGCAAGTATTTCTGAAACAACAACAGCTAACCACTTTAAATGTTTAAGAAATTGAAGAGATTGACATAGTTATATGTTTAACCAAATACCAAAAACATTCCGTGGAAAAAAACCACCCAAAAATAAATTTGAAATTTTCATGTTTTGCATTGACTTTGTGAGTTTCATAACTTCTATTTATATAGTTGATATTGCATCATTTTTTGCACTTTGTCAAATGGGGTCATCTGATATATCAAATTGAAGGTCTCAATAAACTCTACTTAAAAATGAAAATTTTAAACCTCTTTTTCATTCCAGGTGGAAGGGTGGGGTCATTTAGTGCAAACATTCAAATTTCTCAGATGGTAAGGTTGTCGCATATCAAATGAAAGAACATAAAGCGTACATTTCAAATTTCAAATTGACGTCCCCCAAAAATTGGTTGGATGGGGTCATTGAGTGCAAAAAAAAAATTAATTTCTTTTACAATAGGGTTGTTGTATATCAAATGAAAGGTCATGATGTGTACATTTGAAATATCAAATTCCCAACCTCCAAAAATTGGTTGGATGGGGTTATTAAGTGCAAAATTTAAACTTTTTAGAACATGGTGTGTCGCATATCAAATGAAAGCTCATCTACCATGTGTTACATATATCATACTTCCGATCTCAAAAATGTAGGCGGATGAGGTCATTAAGTGTAAAAAGCGAAAAGTTTCAGAAGGTATGCTTGTCGTATATCAAACGAAAGGTCGTACAAAGAACATAACGAAAACATCACTTTTACAGGAAAGACCTTTCAATTGTTTTACAAACAATTGAGATACTAGTTTTTTTTTCATCCAGCATTTGTTTGACATGGCCTCCCCTCGTTTCTATTGGAGTTATCAAGACCAAATATGGACCATCGGTAGACCTCATTATGAGGTATTACCAGATGAGGCTGTGTAGGATTTCATCATCCCCTTTAGAAGTTATCTCCCTTTTATTGGTTTTTTTCGACATGGCCCCCCCTCGTTGTTTTTGAAGATATCATGACTTTATTTAGACAATAGTTAGATCTCATCATGATGTGTTACCATATGAGGCTGCTAAGGATTTCATCATTCCCTATGAGAGTTATATCCCCTTGAAGCAATTTCTTTCTTTTACATTTTTCTCAAAAAGTATTTAAGATAGAATCCATTTGAAAACGGCAACATGTACAAGACCAGATGGCAATGTTAATTAACATATACACTCATTTTGTTGTTAACCCTTATAAGGAGTTATTTCCCTTGAAAAAATTAACATATTTTTTGAAAAATTCTATTTCGAGAACCGGAAGTCATAGAGACCTGGAACTTTCACCAATAATCTTTAATTCATGTGACCTTCAATATGCATCCAAGGTCAAAGGTCACCGAGTGCAAAAAAAAATTACGCTGCAATTTCAAGATTACATATTAGGAAAACGATAAGACTTTGCTGCATACATACTGGGTATAAATTGTTCCTCTCAACGAGCTCTACATTTTATGCAATAAGCCCAAACATGTCCGACCGTCTGTTGATAAGTTACAACGGGATGATTCTCAAAAGTATAGTATTGTGTGTATATCTTTTTAAAGGTAACAGATATCAACCTACTATAAACTGCAAAGATGATCAGTAATTCAAGACCTTCAATTTGAGGTCAATGTAAGGTCATGATGAAATTTGTCGTATATCAAACGAAAGGTCGTACAAAGAACATAACGAAAACATCACTTTTACAGGAAAGACCTTTCAATTGTTTTACAAACAATTGAGATACTAGTTTTTTTTTCATCCAGCATTTGTTTGACATGGCCTCCCCTCGTTTCTATTGGAGTTATCAAGACCAAATATGGACCATCGGTAGACCTCATTATGAGGTATTACCAGATGAGGCTGTGTAGGATTTCATCATCCCCTTTAGAAGTTATCTCCCTTTTATTGGTTTTTTTCGACATGGCCCCCCCTCGTTGTTTTTGAAGATATCATGACTTTATTTAGACAATAGTTAGATCTCATCATGATGTGTTACCATATGAGGCTGCTAAGGATTTCATCATTCCCTATGAGAGTTATATCCCCTTGAAGCAATTTCTTTCTTTTACATTTTTCTCAAAAAGTATTTAAGATAGAATCCATTTGAAAACGGCAACATGTACAAGACCAGATGGCAATGTTAATTAACATATACACTCATTTTGTTGTTAACCCTTATAAGGAGTTATTTCCCTTAAAAAAATATACACAATTTTTGAAAAATTGTATCTCGAGAACTGGAAGTCGTAAAGACTTGGGACCTACACCAATAATCTTAAGTTCATATGACCTTTAAGTTGCACCCAAGGTCACAGGTCACCGAGTGCAAAAAAAAATTACGCTGCAATTTTAAGCTTCCATATTAAGAAAACGATAAGAGTTTGCTGCATACTTACAGCGTATAAAATGTTCCTCTCGACGAGCTCTACATTTTATACACTGAGCTCAAAAGAGTCCGACCGTCTGTTCAAAAGTTACGACGGGATGATTCTTAAAAGTATAGTATGTGTTTATATCTTTTTAAAGTTAACAGATATCAACCTACTATAAACTTAAAAGATGATCAGTAGTTCAAGACCTTCAATTTGAGGTCAATGTCAGGTCATGATGAAATTTCACCTTGACCTTCACATTATACTATGACCTTGACCTTGTGATATTTAAAAGGTCAAGTGGTCCTGAGTTGAATGGTGATAGTCCCATGTCTTTACGACTTCCGGTTCTCAAGTTTTGTATTGCATCATATATTTGATGATTAATTGTGACCTTAGTGAACTTTAAAATTGTCTTAATTCTTTTTCTATAATGTTGTACTTTAACTGTAGATCATTTATCATTTAACAGATTTGAGATATCTATTGTGGTTTTAGAGATAATGCAGTTTGAAGTTTTGCGAGCGGAGGCATGTATTTCTGAATCATCAAGAGCTTACCACTTAAAATGTTTAATAAATGAAAGAGGTTGACATAGTTATATGTTTGACCAAATACCAAAAACATTCCATGGAAAAAAACACCAAAAATTCAATTTGAAATTTTCATGTTTTGCATTGACTTTGTAAGTTTCATAATTTCTATTTATATAGTTGATATTGCATCATTATTTGCACTTTGTCAAATGGGGTCATCTGATATATCAAATTGAAGGTCTTAATAAACTCTACTTAAAAATGAAAATTTGAAACCCCCTTTTCATCCAAGGGAGACGGGTGGGGTCATTTAGTGCAAACATTCAAATTTCTCAGATGGCAAGGTTGTCGCATATCAAATGAAAGAACATAAAGCGAACATTTCAAATTTCAAATTGACGTCTCCCAAAAATGACTTGGATGGGGTCATTGAGTGCAAAATAATAAATGTTCTTTTAAGGTAGGGTTGTTGTATATCAAATGAAAGGTCATGATGTGTACATTTCAAATAGCAAATTCCTGACCTCCGAAAATTAGTAAGATAGGGTTATTGAGTGCAAAAATCAAACTTTCTAGAATATGGCGTTGTCGCATATCAAATGAAAGCTCATCTACTCTATGTTACATATATAATAATTCCGATCTCGAAAATGTAGGCGGATGAGGTCATTAAGTGATAAAAGTAAAAAGTTTCAGAAGGTATGCTTGTCGTATATCAAACGAAAGGTCGTACAAAGTACATTATGAAAGCATCACTTTTACAGGAAAGACCTTTCAATTGTTTTACAAACAATTGAGATACTAGTTAAGGTCTTTCCCCTACTTGAGGAAAGACCTTATTGTTTTTCTAATGTTTTTTTTTCTTTTTTTAAGGTCTTTCCCCTACGTGAGGAAAGACCTTATTGTTTTTCTAATGTTTTTAAGGTCTTTCCCCTACGTGAAGAAAGACCTTATTGTTAAGGTCTTTCCTCTCCGCGAGGATATTGTTCAGATTATAGTAGGTGGATATCTGTTACCTTTAAAAAGATATACACAAAATACTATACTTTTAATAATCATCCCGTTGTAACTTTTGAACAGACGGTCGGACATTTTTGGGCTTATTATATAAAATGTAGAGTTCGTCGAGAGGAACATTTTATACGCTGTATGTAGGCAGCAAAGTCTTATCGTTTTCCTAATATGTAAGCTTGAAATTGCAGCGTAATTTTTTTTTGCACTCTGTGACCTTTGACCTTGGGTGCATATTGAAGGTCACATGAAGTTAAAGATTATTGGTGAAGGTCCCAAGTCTCTACGACTTCCAGTTCTTGAAATAGATTTTTTCTAAAATTGTATACAATTTTTCAAGGGGAATAACTCCTTATAAGGGTTAATAACAAAATGATTGTATATGTTCATTAACATTGCCATCTGTTCCTGTACATGTTGCCGTTTTCAAATCGATTCTATCTCTAACATTTTTTGAGAAATGAGCAAAGAAACGAAATTGTTTTAAGGGGAAATAACTCTCAAAGGGGATGATGAAATTCTGTGCAGCCTCATATGGTAATACATCATGATGAGATGTACCTATTGTCCAAATAAGATCATGATATCTTTAAAAACAACGAGGGGGGGCCATGTTGAAAAAAAATCAATAAAAGGGAGATAACTTCTAAAGGGGATGATGAAATCCTACACAGCCTCATCTGGTAATACTTCATAAAGAGGTCTACCGATGGTCCATATTTGGTTTTGATAACTCCAATAGAAACGAGGGGAGGCCATGTCAAACAAATGCTGGATGAAAAAAAAAAAAAAACTAGTATCTCAATTGTTTGTAAAACAATTGAAAGGTCTTTCCTGTAAAAGTGATGTTTTCGTAATGTACTTTGTACGACCTTTTGTTTGATATACGACAAGCATACCTTCTCAAACTTTTCGCTTTTAACACTTAATGACCTCATCCGCCTACATTTTAGAGATCGGAAGTATGATATATGAAACACAGAGTAAATGAGCTTTCATTTGATATGCGACAATGCCATGTTCTAGAAATTTTTGCACTTAATAACCCTATCCAACTAATTTTTGGAGGTCGGGAATTTATATTTCAAATGTACACATCATGACATTTCATTTGATATACAACAACCCTATCTTAAAAGAAAATTTATTTTTTGCACTCAATGACCTCATTAGTCTGTTTATTAAGCTGTGGATTTTCAAATATTTTGGCCTCGAACATCACTGAAAAAAAATTGATTGTCGAAATGCGCATCTGGTTCAGAAACATTGTACCCTTTATGTGATTGCATGTTTTAAGAAGACATAGATACTAATACGGTAATCAGTACAGACTTTCGCTGATGAAATACACAAGTATTATTAATGTATATACACACCTTTTTTTGTAAACAAAACTTTTCATTGTCTTCTCTTGCAAATACATTATTTGATTACTAAATATTTACGGGGGGGGCAAGGGGGTACTAATAACAGCAAAACAGCAAATTGATTTGGCTCATAACAGATAACAAGGAATTAAAATGGACAAAAACAGTTAAAAATAAATGAAATATTAAAATAATTCGGTCTTTGACAAATCAGTATTTCTTATTACGGATATAATCCTTTGTAATGCATTCCGTTTTCTATGATTATGTTTTTAGTATAACTTTATATAACTAGAATGTGTTTAAATTACTACTCAGTATATTATAATATTTTTTATACGCTCGTTTACGGAACGTATTATGGTATCAGTGATATTGTTTGCCTTAAATAAGTGATGAATACAGGATGTTCCCCCTGGAGAATAGTTCCAATTTGAAAAAAAAATATGGCTTAAAATTATTCCCAAAAAGACAACTTTTTTCCCAAACAGTGCAGTCTCAGTAATAATTGTGCATGAATACAAACGGAAAAACACTCATTTAAACATTTTGTATGCCTAAAATTACTATATGTGCAGATTTGAGGGTCTATTTATGTATAATCACTGACATAAAGGGGTCTTATTTCAAAGCAGGGGTTAACTCTTGAAAGGGGTCTGTAAATTGAAGTTTCAGTCAAATTTGAGGTTTATTTTAAATTTCCCAATTTGATAAAAATGACGCATATTTTCCCCCCAAAAAAGGGTAGAGGTAGTTTTGAAAAAAGCCAACAATATCACTGGGTATACTGTTGTCCGTCTGTTGTCAACATGTCGGACATTAACTCTAAAACTCTTTTAACAAATTGCATTAAACTTTGGGAAATTGTTTATATCTATTGACGTAAGCTCTCTTTTTGTTTTTTATGCCCCACCTACGATAGTAGAGGGGCATTATGTTTTCTGGTCTATGCGTCCGTTCGTCTGTTGTACCGTTCGTCCGTCCGTCCGTCTGTCCCGCTCCAGGTTAAAGTTTTTGGTCAAGATAGTTTTTGATGAAGTTGAAGTCCGATCGACTTCAAACTTTGTACACTTGTTTCTTATGATATGATCTTTCTAATGTTAATGCCAAATTAGAGTTTTTACCCCAATATCAAGGTCCACTGAACATTTAATTAAAAAGGGGGGGTTTTCCAGTCTTCAGACATTAACACAAAAATGTTTTCAGCAGTTCTCATGAAACTATGCTGAAATGTTTATATCTATTGTTGTAATCTCCCTTCCCATTTTTATTTATTTTAGAATTTATGTTATTGAGTTAGGGAATTTTATTCTCACTATACAAATTCTTGGAAAAAGATGGTATTTTCTAGTTTTCAAAAATAACTCAAAAATGCTAATAAAAAAAATATCTAAAAGAGTTTGAATATTCTGACTTTTTCTAAATGACCATTTAATGAGGTGTGTGAATTCTTCCTAATAAAACTATGAGACAAAGTGGTATATAGGGTAGAAAATCAAAAGCACCAATTATAAGCATGCAATTTATCAAGTACTTCGAACGAATTTTGACACTCCAAAAGCAATTTATTCCACTAATCTCAAAGGCCTTATTTGAACAATTTTTTATCAGCTGACGTTTTTGATTGTACCAAGTGTACTAGTAAGTAGAATACATAGTTTAGTAGGGAAACAATGGCTTGAAACGAAATAAATCTGTGTTTGGAATGAGTTATGTGCAGCTTCCGACCCAAGAACATGTTTGGAATTTTCATTGTACAATGCATTTGGGTCTGCTTTGAAAAGAATCACAAAGCTGAGTCTATGTACCATGTTATATAAAAGGAAAAGTGGTTGTTAGAACCTAGTCCTGACTTGAGATCCTTGTCAGATATTCCTGGCCATATATTTTCCTTTTTGTCAAATTAAGAATTGTTTTAATTTAATATGTTCGTACGGGAAACAAGGAACATTATTCTCATACAAAAAAAATAAGATAATTCTTAATACACATTCATAAAAAAAAATGGAATTTATTACAAAGGATAATCATAAGATATACTTGAATTATCCTGGACCTCACATCTGTGATGGGTATATGTTAATGGAATCCTTCTCTGAATACGGGACAAACATATCAGTAGTGGTAGACCACAGTGTCCAATGATCTTTAATTTATACCGAATATTGACTGTCAAAAAAAATTGCTAACATTCCAATTTTCAATAACAGTTAACAGCAAATACATTATCACAATAACAGATAACAAAAAAACTAAAAGTCCAATAACAGCTAACAAGGAATAAGACAATAACAGCTAACAACAAATATATTTTCAAAATAACAGATAACAAAGAAATAAATTGCCCCATAACAGCATAACAGTTAAACCCCTTGCCCCCCCCCCCCCCCCCCCCCCCCATTTACGTTTGTGTAAAAATAGTGTGGTGAATATTAATTTTGTTCTTTTATGAAAATACGTAAAATGTTACGTGATGAAGTGCATCGCCCATGTTAAGGTGGCATAATCTCTCTGGTCTAACATTAGACTGTCTTTCTGTCACGCTTTGATGGTCACATCATCATTAAAAAATGTACATAATTTCGATACATCATATATCCATGGAATTAATCAAACGAGCATTTATCTTTTCAAAGTTCTAATACTATATAGTATATATTTTCTTAATTTTAAAATGTTTTTGCACTCTTGATGAATCTATATATTTTTTTCAGAACCTAGAAAATATGAGACCTTTTTAGAATCCCGACCCGACCAAATGGAACTTGAAGCTATCAAACTTGTGTGTGAATTATGCTTAAAATATAGGTATAAAAATTATTAGAATTAATACTTTTATGTTATTATTAGAAGAAAATTGATGAATGCATTGAGTCTTATTATCGTCTCCACGGATGGTCAGTCTGCCGTCTGAATGCTTCTTACTTTCTGATTGGAAGATATTGCTGACTCTATCCAGGTCATATATGCTGTCCCCAGCTCTATCATAGCTAAGTTCTTCTTCTTTGGAAGGCCACCCTATATGCAGGGTCATAAATGATCATTCTATTGATTTTTCCTTTCAATTTTGAAGAATTATAGACTTATTCAATATACCTCTAGAATGGCCACACTGGGCCAATCAATAATTATCTTTAATATGTCATTCTTCGATCTTTTACTATTTTATTTTCATTTTTGACATCTTTTTGGAGGGTCTTTACCGTCTATTCTTTATTTTTATTTAAAGCCTATTTTCTCGTTTCTTTATTTTATTGTCCATTTTCTGTTATAATTGGCCAAATATTTTCTATTCTGTAAATAACATCTAGACCTAATCTTGTTTTTTACCCGTTTCAGAGTAAGATGTCATATTGTACACTTATCCACAGCCAAAGCCCTTCCAATAATCATTGAAGCTAGGAAAGCAGGTGCTCCTCTCACAGTGGAGACTTGTCATCATTATTTATCACTAGAGGCAGAAACGATTCCAGATGGCGCTACACAGTATAAATGTTGCCCACCAATCAGAGGCAAGAGCAACCAGGTTAGTACGTTTTTATTAATGGACAACAGAGTGTAATATGTTGAGTCCGTATTTTATTGGAACTGTATTGCCTTATCCAACTTGTTGTGATTGTTAAATGTATCAGCCTCATTTTGTGTTTGAATCCAGAGTAAAAGGATGTATTTTGAAAGCTCTTTGTTTGACTTATATATAAGTTTGTTTTAGTCCCCCCAAATCTAAGTCAGGATATCTGCAGCTAATGAAAAAAATGTATATTATTAGCTACCACACAGTTAATATGTGAATGAAGTATGCATTTCGGATTTTTGCTTGAACAGATTATTTACTTTTGTACAAGACTAATTACTGCATTGTCCTTGGCTATTTTGGAAAGAATATTCTTGATAATCCTGTCTTGGGCACGATTGTTTGTTTTCTCTATTTAAGGCCAAGACATAGAATTAATTTCTAACTCCCTCCTAAAAATAAAAAATATCAAGTAAACAATTGCATCAGACAATAACATTTATCATGCATGATGACACGAGGTGCCACAAAAAAGTGCACAGGTGAATTAAATAAAACTGGATAAAAATCGTGTTTTCATGATTTTAGCTAAACAAATGTAATTATAAGTATTGAATACTTCTTTTTGAAACTTTATAGGGTTGTAAAAGCGTTGACCGTGCGTACATTTTTAGAATGAAGCGCTTCCGCGCTTCATACAAAATGTACTTCGGTCAACGCTTTTACCACCCAATAAATTTACAAAAAGAAGCATTCAATTCTTAAATACACAACAACAGATAATACTATGAAAGCAGTAATAATCGTGAACAACAACCAAAAGCAATGAGTAGTCAATACAAAACCTGAAGTATCCGCAAATTCAATTTGAGGTCATATTTGACTGAAGAGTTATATTGCTTCGAATTGATACCTCAACCAATATGATAATTTAAAAAATAATTTTTTAAAGTATTGCCCTGCATGACACATGATTTTTTAACCGAAATTGAAATTTTTCATTAGGTTAAGGTGCTCAATCATTTTATAGGTTGAAAACTTGATTTTTGAAGTTTTGTCTATAAAACGTCCTTTTAGGAATTTATTTGATAAAAAAATCTCAATGATTAAGGTTTATGTATAATAACAAACATTACTAAAGCCAAAACAGTATCATTTGTATTTAGGTATAGTTTAAAAATCCTACCATGTAAACAATTATTACTACAATGGCACATACAAGAAACAAGTATGTGTGACTTGTGTAACGTGACTGAAGATTACGAACACTTTTTTCTCAAATGTCAATTCTTTCATGAATTTTGGAAGAAAATATATGTACTTGTAAGCAAAATCAAAATTGGGTCACATATTTTTAATTTTAAAACTTTAGTACTTGGCTATAAAATACATGATCCTATGTATAATGATATAAATCTCTTCCTAACTGTCTTATTATATTCAATTCATAAAAGCACTCATATATCAAATTATAAACAAAAAGACATAGACGCTTATGCAGTTTTCAGAAATGAATTTTTAAAAACATACGAAATTAACATATATATTAATGCTAAAAACAGCAAATTTTTAAATGATGTAAAAAGATACATATGATCATGAATAGCTAGATATAATATTTTTTTTCATGTATAGAATTTGTGTAGCAAAGTTGACAATATATGATCTGAGCACGTGGTAATAAACCAAAACAGCATGCTTTGTGAAAATGTACAGAATTTTGTCTCAAAATACTTTTACACACACTTTATCACTAAATCAAATGAATTTCCAACCACAATGTCGACACTTACCACATGTAATTTTTAACTAAAGTTGAAGTGTTCGTGTGTATCAATAAAACATATAAATTAATCCGGACAATTGATCAACCAGCTTCAACGGTTTTCATCAATAAGGTTAAGGTCAACGATCATAAAGTTTTAATCTTTTGAAACAAAACCGGACAAAACTGTACACTTTCCGTAATCATGAAACAATATAGTTTGTAAAATGTATGTAATAACCATGAACTGTAAAACTAACAAGCTATGATCTTATATATGAATTCACTGAATAAATTCCCTGGTTATCCAGTGACTAATTCACAGGGATACTCGGCCAACTGCTGTAGGTCGAGTAATTTGTTACAACAGCAAAGAAAAGTGCAATAAAGACATTATTTTATTAAAAAAAAAAAAAAAAAAAAAGAAATAGAAAAAAATGTCAAAATTGAAACCCTCCCAAATTTTCCCAAAGTTTTACATATGACCTTTGACCTCAATTGGAAAAAAAATGTGACCATATCAAGTCATGACGACAGGCATATTATTAAAGTTCACGATTTCCTCTTTCCAATGGTATATTATATAGGTGTGTGTTCGGTGGGGAGATTAAATTTTTAAAAATCTGCCTTCAGTCACCGCACTATAAGCCTTTTATAGACACAGTAAAAAGTCCCCAAAATCTAACTTGAGGAAAACTCAAAATCCGCATTTTTAATTTCCTATGAAAATTAACATTGGAAGGGGAGATAACTCTTGCAAAAATTAGTCTTTTTTGGTCAGTTTTTGGTTGTTTTTCTTGAAATTTATGTAAAGTATGATACTTTGATCGGGTTTTCAGTTTAATTTGACGAAATTATTTAATCTTCTGCTCATGAAATGTAAACAACCGAAGTGTAATCGGTAGTTTTCTTTTTTTCTTTTTTTGCAAGAGTTATCTCCCTTTTCAATGCAAATCTCCATAGAAATTTTAAACGGTGATTTTTAAATCTTCCTCAAGTTAGATTTTATGGGACTTTTTTCTGTGTATATTTGGGGTATGATTCTAAAGATTAAAACTTAAAAATCTTCTTTTGCAATTACTTTCGGGTTAGGGTCAGATGTATGCTAGATTGACTGGAATTTTGAAATTGCTAAAATGGAACAAAGGTTGCAAATTGCCAATGCAAGATTGTCTCTTCTGTTAATATCATGTTCAAAAGAAATTCCGAGTTATTTAGAAAAGGTTTCGATGAATTGTAAGCTTGTTTTTCATAACCAAGAAGATTGTTTTCAAGAGTAAAAACTTCTATATATATATATATCCATTTTGTGAAATAAAATCATTTGCTAACTTTTCATGTTGTACTGAAAAATGACTCTAAAATTTTGATAATAAAAATGTTTTACATTGCTTTATCGGGGCCTTTTATAGCTGACTATGCGGTATGGGCTTTGCTCATTGTTGAAGGCCGTACGGTGAACTATAGTTGTTAATGTTTGTGTCTTTGTGGATAGTTGTCTCATTGACAATCATACCACACCTTCTTTTTTTGTATTACCAGCAATGCAAGTCAAAGATGTCAATTCATATTGTTCAGCATTTTCCCCCCTTTCAGATAAACCCAACATCAAGTAAATCCCTCGCATGTTGGTTTACTTTTGTCTTTATTTTGTTGGTTACAGGAAGGTGCATTAATGATATATCACGGTTCTTTCCTGTTACCTTTTTGTTTATCCTGTGACCGCTAGCAGTATAACTTACATATGCAAATGCTAAATTTTAAAGACGAAGACGTTATAACCTGTAGATGGGTGCAAACAACGAACAATTTCATTATGCATTGGCGGATCCCAGGGGGGATCTGGGGGGTTGGAACCCCCCTTTTTTTTGGCCGCTCAATGCATTTGAATGGTGATATATAGTTGGAACCCCCCCCCCTTTGTCCTGGGTTGGGACCCCCCCCCCCCTTTTTTATATGGCTGGATCCGCCCCTGTTATGTGAGCTACTAAATGTTATTCTAAACGATATTGGGGAAAATATCTAGCTCCTGGACTACTTTTTATCATCTTCCTATATATATCAATGGATCCTCAGTATGCAAACGTAATCAAAACAGGTTTGTAAGAATAGAAGAAAATAAAATAGAGGCACTATTGGGCTGAAAAAATATGTTCTTGTTTTGAAAGGAACGACCATTTAACTTTAAGAGGGAGGGGGGTCATATTTTTTTATTCTTATCCTCAATTTGATGAGAGAAGAAAATATTGTAGTCAAGTAGATGACCAAAAAAAAGTGAGAGAGAAAATTCTGACCCTGGAAAAAAAAACCATACGCCTCCCCTTTGTATTCATTATAGTTAAAAACAGTTCAGTCACGATTATTGTTTATGCGAACATTTCAATTGAAAGCCATAGAGAAGTGAAAAGATTACCTAGTAAACTGCTCTGCAGCACCATCCTTAGCAGAATGAACTAGAGGCTCTAAAGAGCCTGTGTCGCTCACCTTGGTATATGTGAATATTAAACATAGGAAGCAGATGGATTCATGACAAAATTATGTTTTTGGTGATGGTGATATGTTTGTACATCTTACTTTACTGAACATTCTTGCTGCTTACAATTATCACTATCTATAATAAACTTGGTCCAGTAGTTTCTGTGGAAAATGCAACCGGTAGTAAAAATCTACAAGTTTTATGAAAATTGTTAAAAATTGACTGTAAAGAAAAATAACTCCTTAGGGGTTCAATTGACCATTTTGGTCATGTTGACTTATTTGTAAATCTTACTATGCTGAACATTTTTGCTGTTTACAGATTAACTCTATCTATAATAATATTCAAGATAATAACCAAAAACAACAAAATTTTCTTAAAATTACCAATTCAGGGACAGCAACCCAACAACCGGTTCTCTGATTCATCTGAAAATTTCAGGGCAGATAGGACTTGACCTGATGAACAATTTAACCCAGTCAGATTTGCTCTAAATGCTTTGGTTTTTGAGTTATAAGCTAAAAACTGCGTTTTACCCCTATGTTCTATTTTTAGCAATGGCGGCCATCTTGGTTGGTTTGGCGGGTCACACCACACATTTTTTAAACTAGATACCCCAAAGATGATTGTGGCCACGTTTGGATTAAGTTGGCTTAACAGTTTCAGATGAGAAGATTTTTGTAAAAGATATATAAAATTTACGAAAAATGGTTAAAAATTGACTTTAAAGGGCAATAACTTCTAAAGGGGTCAACTGATCATTTTGGTCCTGATGACTTATTTGTAAATCTTACTTTGCTGAACATTATTGCTGTTTACGGTTTCTCTCTATCTATAATAATATTCAAGATAATAACCAAAAACAGCAAAATTTCCCTAAAATTACCAATTCAGGGGCAGCAACCCAACAACTGGTTGTCTGATTCATCTGAAAATTTCAGGGCAGATAGATCTTGACCTGATAAACAATTTTACCCCATGTCAGATTTGCTCTAAATGCTTTGGTTTTTGAGTTATAAGCCAAAAACTGCATGTTACCCCTATGTTCTATTTTTAGCCATGGCGGCCATCTTGTTTTGTTTGGCGGGTCACGCCACACATTTTTTAAACTAGATACCCCAATGATGATTGTGGCCAAGTGTGGTTTCATTTGGCCCAGTAGTTTCAGAGGAGAAGATTTTTCTAAAAGTTAACGACGACGGACGACGACGACGACGACGACGGACGACGCCGGACGCCGGACGCCAAGTGATGAGAAAAGCTCACTTGGCCCTTCGGGCCAGGTGAGCTAAAAATGAAGTGGACAAGATACTTAGAGATGAACAAGCTGGCTTTAGACAAGAAAGATCATGTGTAGACCAAATAGCCACATTGAGAATTATTATTGAACAGACAATAGAATGGCAGACGACACTTTACCTAAATTTTGTAGATTTCCAGAGAGCTTTTGATAGCATTGACCATCAGGTTTTATGGGACATTCTGGCACACTATGGAATCCCGCAAAAGATCATCAAAATGATAAAACTGCTTTACGACCAATTTTCCTGTCAAGTTATACATGGTGGAACTATGACCGAATCATTCCCTGTTACAACTATGGACCATCGGTAGACCTCATTATGAAGTATTACCGGATGAGGCTGTGTAGGATTTCATCATCCCCTTTAGAAGTTATCTCCCTTTTATTGATTTTTTTCAACATGGCCCCCCTCGTTGTTTTTGAAGATATCATGACTTTATTTAGACAATAGTTAGATCTCATCATGATGTGTTACCATATGAGGCTGCTAAGGATTTCATCATTCCCTATGAGAGTTATGTCCCTTGAAGCAATTTCTTTCTTTTACATTTTTCTCAAAAAGTATTTAAGATAGAATCCATTTGAAAACGGCAACATGTACAAGACCAGATGGCAATGTTAATTAACATATACACTTATTTTGTTGTTAACCATTATAAGGAGTTATTTCCCTTAAAGTAATATACTCAATTTTTGAAAAATTGTATCTCGAGAACCGGAAGTCGTAAAGACTTGGGACCTACACCAATAATTTTAAGTTCAGATGACCTTTAATTGCACCCAAGGTCAAAGGTCACCGAGTGCAAAAAAAAATTACGCTGCAATTTTAAGCTTCCATATTAAGAAAACGATAAGAGTTTGCTGCATACTTACAGCGTATAAAATGTTCCTCTCGACGAGCTCTACATTTTATACACTGAGCTCAAAAGAGTCCGACCGTCTGTTCAAAAGTTACGACGGGATGATTCTTAAAAGTATAGTATTGTGTGTATATCTTTTTAAAGGTAACTGATATCAACCTACTATAAACTTAAAAGATGATCAGTAGTTCAAGACCTTCAATTTGAGGTCAATGTCAGGTCATGATGAAATTTTACCTTGACCTTCACATTATACTATGACCTTGACCTTGTGATATTTAAAAGGTCAAGTGGTCCTGAGTTGAATGGTGATAGTCCCATGTCTTTACGACTTCCGGTTCTTAAGTTTTGTATTGCATCATATATTTGATGATTAATTGTGACCTTAGTGAACTTTAAAATTGTCTTAATTCTTTTACTATAATGTTGTCCTTTAACTGTAGATCATTTATCATTTAACAGATTTGAGATATCTATTGTCGTTTTAGAGATAATGCAGTTTTAAGTTTTGCGAGCGGAGGCATGTATTTCTGAATCATCAAGAGCTTACCACTTAAAATGTTTAAGAAATTGAAGAGGTTGACATAGTTATATGTTTGACCAAATACCTAAAACATTCCATGGAAAAAAACACCAAAAATTCAATTTGAAATTTTCATGTTTTGCATTGACTTTGTAAGTTTCATAATTTCTATTTATATAGTTGATATTGCATCATTATTTGCACTTTGTCAAATGGGGTCATCTGATATATCAAATTGAAGGTCTTAATAAACTCTACTTAAAAATGAAAATTTGAAACCCCCTTTTCATCCAAGGGAGACGGGTGGGGTCGTTTAGTGCAAACATTCAAATTTCTCAGATGGTAAGGTTGTCGCATATCAAATGAAAGAACATAAAGCGAACATTTCAAATTTCAAATTGACGTCTCCCAAAAATGAGTTGGATGGGGTCATTGAGTGCAAAAAATAAATGTTCTTTTAAGGTAGGGTTGTTGTTATATTTTTTCTTTTTTTTCTTCCAACGTTTTTTTGACATGCCCGCCTCTTGTTTCTGTTGAAGTTATTAAGACCAAATATGGACCATCGATAGACCTCACCAATATGTATTACCAAATGAACTTGTTAAGGATTTCATCATCCCCTTTAGGAGTTATCTCCCTTTTATTGATTTTTTTCAACATAGCCCTCCCTCGTTGGTTTTAAAGATATCATGACTTTGATTGAACATAATGTAGATCTCATTATGATGTATTACCATGTGAGGCTGAATAGGATTCCATGGTCCCCTATGAGAGTTATATTCTCTTGAAACAATTTCTTTCTTTTGCATTTTTCTCAAAAAGTATTAGCGATAGAATCGATTTGAAAACGGCAACATGTACAAGAACAGATGGCAATGTTCATGAACATGTACAATTATTTTGTTATAAACCCTTATAAGGAGTTATTCCCTTGAAAAATTGTAACTAATTTTAGAAAAATTGTATTTCAAGAACCAGAAGTCGTAGAGACTTGGGACCTTCACCAATAATCTTTAATTAATGTGACCTTTAATATGAACCCAAGGTCAAAGGTCACTGAGTGCAAAATAAAATTACGCTGCAATTTCAAGCTTACATATTAGGAAAACGATAAGACTTTGCTGCATACATACAGCGTATAAAATGTTCCTCTCGACGAGCTCTACATTTTTTATTATTATTCCAAAAATGTCCAACTGAAGGTTCAAAAGTTACAACGGGATGATTCTTAAAAGTATAGTATTTTGTGTACATCTTTTTAAAAGTAACAGATATCAACCTACTATAAACTGCAAAGATGATCAGTAATTCAAGACCTTCAATTTGAGGTCAATGTCAGGTCATGATGAAATTTCACCTTGACCTTCACAGTATACTATGACCTTGACCTTAAGATATTTAAAAGGTCAAGTGGTGCTGAGTTGAATGGTGGTAGTCCCGTGTCTCCACGACTTCCGGTTCTCAAGTTTGGTATTGCATCATATATTTGATGATTAATTGTGACCTTGGTGAACCATGAAATTGTCCCAATTCTTTTCCCATAATGTTATCCTTCAATTGTAGATCATTCATCATTTAACAGATTTGAGATATCTATTGTCGTTGTAGAGATAATGCAGTTTGAAGTTTTGCGAGCGGCG
This sequence comes from Mytilus edulis, assembly GCA_019925275.1. Classification (NCBI taxonomy): domain Eukaryota; kingdom Metazoa; phylum Mollusca; class Bivalvia; order Mytilida; family Mytilidae; genus Mytilus; species Mytilus edulis. The sequence goes on along the minus strand of CM034350.1, from coordinate 79,674,235 downwards.
GCATGTATTTCTGAATCAACAAGAGCTTACCGCTTAAAATGTTTTCGAAATTGAAGAAGTTAACATAGCTATATGTTTGACCAAATACCAAAAACATTCCATGGAAAAAAACCACAAAAAAATCATTTTGAAATTTTCATGTTTTGCATTGACTTTGTAAGTTTAATAACTTCTATTTATATAGTTGATATTGCATCATTATTTGCACTTTGTTAAAAGAGGTCATCAGATATATCAAATTGAAGGTCTTAATAAACTCTACTTCAAGATGAAAATTTTAAACCTCTTTTTCATCCCAGGTGGAAGGGTGGGGTCATTTAGTGCAAAAACTCAAATTTCTCAGATGGTAAGGTTGTCGCATATCAAATGAAAGAACATAAAGCGTACATTTCAAATTTCAAATTGGCGTCCCCCAAAAATTGGTTGGATGGGGTTATTGAGTGCAAAAAATAAATTTACTTTTAAGATAGGGTTGTTGTATATCAAATAAAAGGTCATGATGTGTACATTTGAAATATCAAATTTCCGACCTCCAAAATTTCAAATTGATTTCCCCCAAAAATTGGTTGGATGGGGTCATTGAGTGCAAAAAATAAATTTTCTCTAACGATAGGGTTGTTGTATATCAAATGAAAGGTCATGATGTGTACATTTGAAATATCAAATTCCGGACCTCCAACAATTGGTTGGTTGGGGTTATTAAGTGCAAAATCAAACTTTTTAGAACATGGCGTTGTCGCATATCAAATGAAGGGCTCATTTACCCTGTGTTACATATATCATACTTCCGAACTCAAAAATGTAGGCGGATGAGGTCATTAAGTGTAAAAAGCGAAAAGTTTCAGAAGGTATGCTTGTCGTATATCAAACGAAAGGTCATACAAAGAACATTACGAAAACATCACTTTTACAGGAAAGACCTTTCAATTGTTTTACAAACAATTGAGATACTAGTGTTTTTTTTTTCTTGTTTTTTTTTCTTCCAGCATTTTTTGGCAAGCCCTCCTACCGCTTCTATTGCAGTTATCAATACCAAATTTGAACCATCGATAGACCTCATCATGAAGTTGTACCAGATGAACTTTTAAAGGATTTCATCATCCCCTTGAGAAGTTATCTCCCTTATATTGATTTTTTTCAACATGGCCCCCCTCGTTATTTTTAAAGATATCATGACTTTATTTGGACAATAGGTAGATCTTATCATGATGTATTACCATATGAGGCTGCAAAAGATTTCATCATCCCCTATGAGAGTTATATCCCCTTGAATCAATTTCTTTCCTTTGCATTTTTCTCAAAAAGTATAAGAGATAGAATCGATTTGAAAACGGCAACATGTACAGGAACAGATGGCAATGTTTATAAACATGTACAATCATTTTGTTATTAACCCTTATAAGGAGTTATTCCCCTTGAAAAATTGTACATAATTTTTGAAAAATTGTATTTCGAGAACCAGAAGTCGTAGAGACTTGGGACCTTCACCAATACTCTTTAATTCAAGTGACCTTTAATATGCAGTCAAGGTCAAAGGTCACTGAGTGCAAAAAAAAATTACGCTGCAATTTTAAGCTTACATATTAGAAAAATGATAAGACTTTGCTGCATACATACAGCGTGTAAATTGTTCCTCTCGACGAGCTCTACATTTTATACAAGAAGCCCAAAAATGTCCGACTGTCTGTTTAAAAGTTACAACGGGATGATTCTTAAAAGTGTAGTTTTGTGTGTATATCTTTTTAAAGGTAACAGATATCAACCTACTATAAACTGCAAAGATGATCAGTAATTCAAGACCTTCAATTTGGGGTCAATGTAAGGTCTTTCTGTTTTTTAAGGTCTTTCCCCTACGTGAGGAAAGACCTTATTGTTTTTCTAATGTTTTTAAGGTCTTTCCCCTACGTGAGGAAAGACCTTATTGTTTTTCTAATGTTTTTAAGGTCTTTCCCCTACGTGAGGAAAGACCTTATTGTTTTTCTAATTAAGGTCTTTCCCCTACGTGAGGAAAGACCTTATTGTTTTTCTAATGTTTTTTTTTCTTTTTCTTTTTTTTCTTTTTTTTCTTCCAACATTTGTTTGACAAGGCCTCCTCCCCTTTCTGTTGAAGTTATCAAGACCAAATATGGACCATCGATAGACCTCATCATGAACTTTTACAAGATGAACTTTTGTAGGATTTCATCATCCTCTTTAGAAGTTATCTCCCTTTTATTGATTTTTTTCAACATGGCCCCCCTTTTAACAGATTGGAGATATCTATTGTCGCTTTAGAAATAATGCAGTTCGAAATTTTACGTGCAGTGGCATATATTTCTGAATCAACAACAGTTTAACACTTAAAATGTTTACGAAATTTAAGAGGTTAACCTAATTATATGCTTAACCAAATACCAAAAACATTCCATTGAAAAAAACACCAAAAAAATCAATTTCAAATTTTCATGTTTTGCATTGACTTTGTAAATTTCATAACTTCTATTTATATCGTCGATATTGCATCATTTTTTGCACTTTGTCAAATGGGGTCAACTGATATATCAAATTGAAGGTCTCAATAAACTCTACTTGAAAATGAAAATTTTAAACCTCTTTTTCGTCCCAGGTGGAAGGCTGGGGTCATTTAGTGCAAAAATTTAAATTTCTCAGATGGTAAGGTTGTCGCATATCAAATGAAAGAACATAAAGCGTACATTTCAAATTTCAAATTGACGTTTCCCAAAAATGGGTTGGATGGGGTTATTGAGTGCAAAAATTAATTTTCTTTTAATGTAGGGTTGTTGTATATCAAATGAAAGGTCATGATGTGTACATTTGAAATATCAAATTTCCAACCCCCAAAAATAAGTTGAATAGGGTTATTAAGTGCAAAAATCAAACTTTCTAGAACATGGCGTTGTCGCATATCAAATGAAAGCTCATCTACTCTATGTTACATATATCATACTTCCAATCTCAAAAATGTAGGCGGATGAGGTCATTAAAAGTTAAAAGCGAAAAGTTTGAGAAGGTATGCTTGTCGTATATCAAACGAAAGGTAGTACTGAGAACATTACGAAAACATCACTTATACAGGAAAGACCTTTCAATTGTTTTACAAACAATTGAGATACTAGTTAAGGTCTTTCCTCTCCGTGAGGAAAGACCTTATTGTTTTTCGCATGTTTTTAAGGTCTTTCCCCTACGTGAGGAAAGACCTTATTGTTTTTAAGGTCTTTCCTCTCCGCGAGGAAAGACCTTATTGTTTTTCGCATGTTTTTTTTTTTTTTTTTTTTTTCATCCAGCATTTGTTTGACATGGCCTCCCCTCGTTTCTATTGGAGTTATCAAACCCAAATATGGACCATCGGTAGACCTCATTATGAAGTATTACCAGATGAGGCTGTGTAGGATTTCATCATCCCCTTGAAGGTCAAGGTGAAATTTCATCATGACCTTACATTGACCTCAAATTGAAGGTCTTGAATTACTGATCATCTTTTAAGTTTATAGTAGGTTGATATCTGTTAACTTTAAAAAGATATACACACAATACTATACTTTTAAGAATCATCCCGTCGTAACTTTTGAACAGACGGTCGGACATGTTTGGGCTTATTGCATAAAATGTAGAGCTCGTCGAGAGGAACATTTTATACGCTGTAAGTATGCAGCAAACTCATATCGTTTTCTTAATATGGAAGCTTAAAATTGCAGCGTAATTTTTTTTTGCACTCGGTGACCTTTGACCTTGGATGCATATTGAAGGTCACATGAATTAAAGATTATTGGTGAAGGTTCCAGGTCTCTATGACTTCCGGTTCTCGAAATAGAATTTTTCAAAAAATATGTTAATTTTTTCAAGGGAAATAACTCCTTATAAGGGTTAATAACAAAATTATTGTACATGTCCATTAACATTGTTATCTGTTCTTGTACATGTTGCCGTTTTCAAATCGATTCTATCTCTTATACTTTTTGAAAAAAATGCAAAGGAAAGAAATTGTTTCAAGGGGATATAACTCTCATAGGGGACGATGAAATTCTATGCAGCCTCATATGGTAATACATTATGATGAGATGTACCTATTGTCCAAAAAAGATCATGATATCTTTAAAAACAACGAGGGGGGGCCATGTTGAAAAAAATCAATAAAAGGGAGATAACTTCTAAAGGGGATGATGAAATCCTACACAGCCTCATCTGGTAATACTTCATAATGAGGTCTACCGATGGTCCATATTTGGTTTTGATAACTCCAATAGAAACGAGGGGAGGCCATGTCAAACAAATGCTGGATGAAAAAAAAAAAAAAAAAAAAAAAAAAAACATGCGAAAAACAATAAGGTCTTTCCTCACGGAGAGGAAAGACCTTAACTAGTATCTCAATTGTTTGTAAAACAATTGAAAGGTCTTTCCTGTAAAAGTGATGTTTTCGTATTGTACTTTGAACGACCTTTCGTTTGATATACGACAAGCATACCTTCTGAAACTTTTCGCTTTTTACACTTAATGACCTTATCCGCCTACATTTTTGAGATCGGAATTATAATATATGAAACAGAGTATATGAGCTTTCATTTGATATGCGACAACGCCATGTTCTAGAAAGTTTATTTTTTGCACTTAATAACCCTATCCAACTAATTTTTGGAGGTTGGGAATTTGATATTTCAAATGTACACATCATGACCTTTCATTTGATATACAACAACCCTACCTTAAAAGAACATTTATTTTTTGCACTCAATGACCCCATCTAACCCATTTTTGGGAGACGTCAATTTGAAATTTGAAATGTACGCTTTATGTTCTTTCATTTGATATGCGACAACCTTACCATCTGAGAAATTTGAATGTTTGCACTAAATGACCCCACCCTTCCCTCTGGGATGAAAAGGGGGTTTAAAATTTTCATTTTTAAGTAGTTTATTAAGACCTTCATTTGACAAAGTGCAAATAATGATGCAATATCAACTATATAAATAGAAGTTATGAAACTTACAAAGTCAATGCAAAACTTGAAAATTTCAAATTGACTTTTTGGTGTTTTTTTTCAACATGGCCCCCCCTCGTTGTTTTTGAAGATATCATGATCTTATTTGGACAATAGGTACATCTCATCATGATGTATTACCATATGAGGCTGCATAGAATTTCATCATCCCCTTTGAGAGTTATTTCCCCTTGAAACAATTTCTTTCCTTTGCTCATTTCTCAAAAAATGTTAGAGATAGAATCGATTTGAAAACGGCAACATGTACAGGAACAGATGGCAATGTTAATGAACATATACAATCATTTTGTTATTAACCCTTATAAGGAGTTATTACCCTTGAAAAATTGTATACAATTTTAGAAAAAATCTATTTCGAGAACAGGAAGTCGTAGAGACTTGGGACCTTTACCAATAATCTTTGATTCATGTGACCTTCAATATGCACCCAAAGTCAAAGGTCACAGAGTGCAAAAAAAAATTACGCTGCAATTTCAAGCTTACATATTAGGAAAACGATAAGACTTTGGTGCCTACATACAGCGTATAAAATGTTCCTCTCGACGAACTCTACATTTTATATAATAAGCCCAAAAATGTCCGACCGTCTGTTCAAAAGTTACCATGGGATGATTCTTAAAAGTGTAGTATTTTGTGTATATCTTTTTAAAGGTAACAGATATCAACCTACTATAAACTGAAAAGATGATCAGTAATTCAAGACCTTCAATTTGAGGTCAATGTCAGGTCATGATGAAATTTCACCTTGACCTTCACATTATACTATGACCTTGACCTTGTGATATTTGAACGGTCAAGTGGTCTTGAGTTGAATGGTGATAGTCCCATGTATCTACGACTTCCGGTTCTCAAGTTTGGTATTGCATCATATATTTGATGATTAATTGTGACCTTGGTGAACATTGAAATTGTCCCAATTCTTTTTCTATAATGTTGTCCTTCAACTGTAGATCATTTATCATTTAACAGATTTGAGATATCTATTGTCGTTTTAGAGGTAATGCAGTTTGAAGTTTTTCGAGCGGAGGCATGTATTTCTAAATCATCAAGAGCTTACCACTTAAAATGTATTAGAAATTGAAGAGGTTGACATAGTTATATGTTTGACCAAATACCAATAACATTCCATGGAAGAAAACACCAAAAAGTCAATTTGAAATTTTCAAGTTTTGCATTGACTTTGTAAGTTTCATAACTTCTATTTATATAGTTGATATTGCATCATTATTTGCACTTTGTCAAATGGGGTCATCTGATATATCAAATTGAAGGTCTTAATAAACTCTACTTAAAAATGGAAATTTGAAACCCCCTTTTCATCCAAGGGAGACGGGTGGGGTCATTTAGTGCAAACATTCAAATTTCTCAGATGGTAAGGTTGTCGCATATCAAATGAAAGAACATAAAGCGAACATTTCAAATTTCAAATTGACGTCTCCCAAAAATGAGTTGGATGGGGTCATTGAGTGCAAAAAATAAATGTTCTTTTAAGGTAGGGTTGTTGTATATCAAATGAAAGGTCATGATGTGTACATTTCAAATAGCAAATTCCTGACCTCCAAAAATTAGTACGATAGGGTTATTGAGTGCAAAAATCAAACTTTCTAGAATATGGCGTTGTCGCATATCAAATGAAAGCTCATCTACTCTATGTTACATATATAATAATTCCGATCTCAAAAATGTAGGCGGATGAGGTCATTAAGTGATAAAAGTAAAAAGTTTCAGAAGGTATGCTTGTCGTATATCAAACGAAAGGTCGTACAAAGTACATTATGAAAGCATCACTTTTACAGGAAAGACCTTTCAATTGTTTTACAAACAATTGAAATACTAGTTTTATATATTTTTTATAATTAGTATCAATGAGGATATCGCCCTCGCTTTTGATAAGATGTGGGAGGTCCTTTTTTGTTATAATATTGTGTAACTGGGTGCTAACATTAGGTTTAAGTAAGTGCCACGGGGGCTGTGGGCATTCACTCTGTTTATATATAACTTTTGTATCAATATTAAATGTTTGTATAACACCTTGTGCTATGCAATAGAATGGTTTTTGCTTCGTTTTAATACGGTTTTGATAGTATTGATAGTCAAAATCGTTTTGTAAACTAATTTTAGCTGGATGGAGATCATCATAACTCATAATATTTAAATATGCTTTTGTAATTAAAGATTTTCTTCTGTCCTCGTAGGGAGGGTCACCCATTTCGGCCTGTAAACTTGCAAGTGAGTCCCCTTTAATGACACCTGTACAAGTACGCAAGGCCTGCGTTTGTAAACTATCTAGGATCTTTTTTGTCGAGTATGATGCGGTATTATAAATTTGACATCCATAATCTATTTTGGATCTTATTAACGCTACATATATATTTCGTAGTGTGTGACTGTTAGCACCCCATTTGGTCCCAGATATTACCCTCATACAGTTCAACACTTTGGTGCATCTAGTATGTATGTACTGAATGTGTTTATTCCAAGTTAATTTGCAATCAAATATAATCCCTAAAAATTTAACTTCTTTAACTATTTGCAATATATTGTTTCCAAATTTAAATTTGATATCAGGAATATTCTTTTTTCTATTAAATATAATACACACTGTTTTATTGGTGGATAAATTGAATCCCCAAGTGTTACACCATTTATAAATATTATTTAAATCCTGTTGTATTTTTTTCTGTAAAAAAGAAATACATTTTCCCGATAACCAGATAGCTCCGTCATCTGCAAACTGTGACATTTCACAATTTTTAATGCAGTCAGTGAGGTCGTTTACCATAATATTAAAGAGAGTAGGGCTTATGCAGCTACCTTGGGGCGTTCCATTTTGAAGTATATATATTTCTGAGAAAGTGTCATTAATTTTGACTTGTATAGTTCGATTTGTAAGATAATCACTAACATAAGCAAGCATGTTTCCTTTAATTCCTAGTTTGATCATTTTTTTCAACAACCCATGTTTCCAGAGCATATCAAATGCTTTCTGGAAGTCAATAAATATACCTATAGTGACTAACTTTTTCAAAAAGCTCTTTTGGATGTCATTGTCTAATCTAATACACTGTTCTAATGTGCTTCTGTTTTTTCTAAACCCACTCTGGGTGGGAGCATACAACTTATTTTTTTCTAAATACCATTTTAAGCGATTATTTACTATTTTCTCCATAATTTTATTGAAATTTGAAATTAAGGAGATTGGTCTATATGACAAAGGGTCGGAGTGGGGTTTACCAGGTTTTATATGTGGGATAATAATTGCATGTTTCCATGTTTTGGGTAGTTCCTGTAAAAACCATATTCTATTAAAAAATAATAATATAATACTTAAGGATTTGTTCGACATGTGTTTAAACATGTTGTAACCAATTTTATCTTTTCCTGGTGCACTGTTATTTGTGTCATTAATCGCATCTTTTAGTTCATTTAATGTGTGAACTCTTCGTTATAGCAGTCTGAGTTATCTTTATAGAATTGTACTAAATTAGTATCATTTTTTTCTATATCTGCTTTGTGTTTTTTAAATTCTTCGTTATAGTTATTTGTACTGCTTACAGTGCAAAATTTTTGAGCTAATAAATCTGCCTTTTCCTTTGTTATTTCATATATAATATTATTATCTATTAAGGTTTCTATTTCCTTTTTCTCAGTTACCTTTCCTAACATTCTTTTTATATTGTACCACACTTTTGATAATTTTGTATCAGTATTCATTGAGTCACAGTATGATTCCCAATATTGTTTCTGTGAATCATTTAGTATATTTCTGCACTTATTTTGTTTCTCTTTATAGTTTTTAAAATCCTGACCATTACCTGTATGTTGAGCTTTATTTCTGGCTTTATTTCTATCTTTTACTGCTTTAGTGCAATTAGTATTCCACCAGGGTACATATGGTTTGTTACTTTTGCTATTATTTTTTCTGACTGGAATGAACTCCCCAGCGATATTGGTTATTGTATCAGTTAGTAAAGTACATGTTTCTTGAGTGTTACAAGTCACCATGTCTTCACATAGTATTTGGTCACACTTGCTGGAGAATCCATTCCAGTCAGCTTTAGCGTAGTTCCACTTAAAAACTGATTCATTTTTATAATCCGGTTTTTCATTAAGTGTTAATGAGACCACAAAATGGTCACTACCATAAGTTGAGCTATGATCTACTGCCCATGTGGCTTTGTGGCTAATATTTGGACTAACAAGTGATATATCTATACATGACGTTTCTAAATTTATTGGATTTAGTCTGGTACAACTTCCATCATTAAGAATGACTATATTGTTATTGACTATGAAATTATATAATTCTCTCCCTTTAGTTTGGATACTGTTACTACCCCATAGAGTATGATGGGCATTAAAGTCTCCACACATAATTATATCATTTTTAACTTGTTTGAATATGTTTTCATATTCTGCTTCTTTAGTATTATTAGCACTGTCATATATATTTATTATAGTAGTTGTTTTGTTATCTATTTTAATATTAAAACTACTATTTTCCAGTTTAGATATTATATTTACTTTTGTGTATCTAATATGATCTCTACAGTAATATGTTTTCATATTCTGCTTCTTTAGTATTATTAGCACTGTCATATATATTTATTATAGTAGTTGTTTTGTTATCTATTTTAATATTAATACTACTATTTTCCAGTTTAGTTATTATATTTACTTTTGTGTATCTAATATGATCTCTACAGTAAATTGCTGTACCACCCCCTTTTGTGTTTCTAACTGAAAATGTAGCTAGATTATATCCTTTTATTTTAGTATGCTCTTCTTCATTATTATACCATGTCTCTTGTAGACATATAATATCAGGTATTTTGCTTGTTTTGCTCAATGACCATAGGTATTCTGGACCATGAGCATTGAAACCTTGACAGTTCCAATGAATTATATTTAATGTATTAGTCAACATTTGACTAAGCAGCATAATTAATTTTATTATAAGATACATTTTAGATTCTTTTTGTATAACTGTATATATATACTACTCATACTTTTCTTAACTTACAAGTTCAATAGCTCAGTATAGCTGTGCAATAGTTCATCAGTCTTCAACTTTATACCCAATATTTTATCAAATAATCTGGTCATTAAATCACAACATTCTATTGGGGATTCTAGTGCTTGTAGCCTAGTAAATGCTAGTAGTATTAGCAGTGCAAAATCATTTAGACCTTGTTGCTCTGTTATTTTATGGATATGTATTTTTGAACCGTTGGATTTAGTTTCTGTTGCAGCCTTAGTGGCTTGACTTGCCCTTTTCTTTTTAACTTCTACAATGGCCTCTTTAATTGTGATTTTATCACTGTACGCCTTTTTTAATACCTTTTGTTTTTCTGTCCTAGTAGGACAGTCTTTGCTATTTGCTGCATGTGCACCTTTGCAGTTTATACATTGCACGGTTTGGGAGGGACACTCATTAATGTCATGTCCAAGACCACATTTTCTACAGATAACAGCATTTCTGCATTGTTGGTGCATATGACCATATTTTTGACATTTGTAACATTGTATTGGTCTAGGTATAAATGGTTTGACTTTATACCTTGTAAACCCTATATTTATGTTTTCTACTAATTGTGCAGTGTTGAAGAATATCTTCAAGGTTTTTGATGGTTTTTCTTGTTTGCGACACAGAGTCATAGTAAGTTAATCTATTGACCTTAGTCACTTTGTAGTCTTTCAACACTCCCAAGACTTCTTCTTCTGTCAAGTCTATAGGAGTGTTGTATATGCAACCTATAGATGATTCCTGAGACTTGGGAACAGTACATTTTACTTGCCAGTCCCCAAGTCTCTGAGTAGCTAAAATACTTCTAAATTGGTAACTATCATTACATTCTATGATGATACCTCTTCTTGTACCGTTTACCCATTTTGGTGTACCATAATCTAGACTCTGTATAAGTCTTTGTATTTTGATTGGATTTTGCTGGCCCAATTCTACCTCTTGGGCTTGCATAATGACTAAGTATTTTTTAGGTTTAGGGGTGGGGTTTTAGCATGGACCACGGTTTTCGGTTTGCGTTTCACCGTAGACCTTACTGCTTGGCTATATGATATATTAAATGGTGGAGTAGACCCTATCCTCCTTTTTTTGGAAGACTTTTCTGAGACAGTATCAAGTGATTCCATATCCGAATCCTGACTAGAAGTCTCTACCATTGAGTCACTTGACTCAATTTCAGAGCTAATCTCTTTACCCTTTTTACGGTCGTAATAAACAACATTATCTATAAAGTCATCAACATCAAAACCTTGACTAAAAGCCATGTTTATCTTTTCTTATTTTATTAAGAAAACAATAGATAAACTTTCAGAGTAGGTATATTTGTTATCAACTAATGTATTTACTAAACAATGGTGGGAACTTTTATATATGAAAAGTACTCACTATATGTGTGTACTTGAAAAAAAATCCTAATTAGTACAAATATTAGTTATTGGAACCAAATAAAGTATTAATTTCTATCTATTAGTATTACATATTAGATATTAAAGATATTATAGATGAAAATAAACTATAATTATAACAATAACGTTGTTTGTGAACACTGGTCGGTGATTTCGGAGCTACGAAAAAAACACGTCTATTCAACTGGAAATCTCACTACTAGCTGTTACTAAGTATTATAAGTTATGTAATTCTAATCTTTTGATCTTCATTCAGTGACATCTAGACGTCACGGTTCACCATTTCAGGTGTGAACAACATTTCGTATGAATGATATACGGGAGTTAGTTATAGTTATAGACACAGAAATGTAAGAAAAAGAATTAAAATGAATTTACGGGAGAAATAAGTCGCACAGTAACTGGATAGCTGTTGTATATTTTTATATAATTTGCATAAGTTCACTTTTAAATGAATTATTATGACTTCTGATTACTTTTGTAACGATAAAATAGTGAATTATTTAATTGAATAAATTTATAAATAAAAATAGCCTTCTAAACACGAGTGTATGAACTACAAATTGTACTTTTTTTTAAATTAGAATCGGCAACCTTTAATATTTCAAACAGATTGCAATTATATAATTTAGTCCATCCAAAGCGATCTTTATTTACCTATTTAAGAATTAATGTTCTGATCAAAATATTTTAAATCTCGCAACGCATGAATACTTCAGCTATTTGAAAAAAAGATGTTTTAACAAATTGAGAGGAATTTAAGAATGGAATCGAAAAATTACGAATAGATATTCTTTTCAAGTGTGAAAAACGTCAACCAAATTTATTCATAATCGGGAGCGTCCTGATTAAAATAGTCTTTTTTCTCACAACGTATAATACTTTAGTAATTTGACCAACGATGTTTAAAAAAAAAAGACAACGACATTTAATGTCATCTTAAAGTCTGTTCAACTGGCAAGAATACCCCTAAAGCGGACAAGCAGTTTTTTTCTTTAAATTGCTGTCATTGAATATCAAGAAAGAAAATAAATCCCGAAATTAATTTGAAACTTTAATACTCAATAGTTTTCCTAGAAAATATTCACATCCCTTGGGGTTTGTTAGTGTACGTCCAGTTGCATATATTTTACATGAATGTCGGAACAATTGTGATGAAGTCGAATTTCTTCCTTTATTCGAGAATTATCTAATTGATATATAAATTTGTGATTTTACTATGTTCATAACTTCGATGAACCGAAGCAAGTTATATATCGACCTGTATTTAAATCAAATTGTTCCTCTTCTTCTTCCTTTTCTTTTGGTATACAATAGTCTATCGAATTCGATGATTACATACTGTTGGCATACGTGGACTAGTCTATTTACAAAACTGTTACCCCGATTTACACAAAATGTATGTTTCTTTCTTATGTTCAATGTATACATGTATATATTTTAAATTGCGATATAGCTCCGTAACTTCACGGCTATACAGGCGTAGAAACGAATCGTCGACAAGTGCGTACATTTTTTTAAATCAATATTTCAGGTATGTTCCAATCTGTCCTTAACTATTGACAACGAGTATATATTACATTTTCCCAAATTAAACCTTGGAAAACATGTAAATAGATTTATATTTCATCAAATCTTTTTCTTTGTTGGTATTATTTATATTTTTATAAATAATATTCTTTACACCAGTAATGTTATTTATAAACAAGCGTATGAGTTTAGTAATGACTAGTATATTATATCACTTTTGGACACGTAAGACAGAGATGTATATTATACACCTGATAGTTCAAAATGGAGAGTTATAAGTTATCGGCCGTGTACACTGATCAATACCTACAGAAGTGAAACGATGCATGAACTAGCAAGCCCGACAGGAAATCGCTTGAATACCTGAACGTGTCACCTCACACCCCTCACAATACCTTTGGAAGTAATACCTTCAGCCATACTGGTGATCAGATGAGGGACGATACGAATTTATTTGAATAAAATTTATTACTTTAAAGAATTATAAACGAATTAGATTTTCGAAAACAATTTTCACGAAACACTTATTTATGATTTGAAGTTTGACTTTTTAACTAATTCCAATATTAACAGTTTAAAAATAACAGACTATGGTTATTTAAAAAAAATAAGAACATTTTCCGTATCAAGTTAGTTAGTCAGATAAAACAACCGTACGATTGACAAGATATCGACATGCAAATACGACTACATCGGTTACTGTAGTTTTGGTCCTTTGTGGTTTATAGACATATCGTGATTTTTAATCGGAGAAGATGACAAAATGGCGGAAAGCAGAGAATTGATACTCTAAATTTAAAATCGATGGTGATCTCTTACCTAGCGGAATAAAACTTTAATATCTATAAATTTGAGCATTTCTATACATAATGGACATAATATCAATTTTTATTTTTTTGCGAAGTTTCCCTTTAAGTTAAATAAAACTATAAAAGTCACATCTTCTTTTTTATACACAACTCTTAAAAATTGTGAACTACAAAATAACAGTATTGCATAATAGTCGTGAGGATATATATGACAAACAATCATATTTAGTATGACGATCATACTAAAAATGATTGTTTGTCATATTTATAGCAAAAGCTCTGTTGTTATTACTGTGTTTCATAAGGACAAATGATGAAAATAATTATATATTACTCTACACGCCAAAGCAAGAGCCATAAAGAGTCATATTATATTCTCATTTTTTGTAATTTTGTTTAAATCTATTCTTTTTCTTTGCATTATATATATTGAACTGAAGCTAGAACTGTATGTGTACTAACTCCAAATTCTTTCTTTTTTAATACTTTCGTATCAGTGTAGTAGGACACACATGTTGAAAGAAAGGGATGGCCACTGTAAAGCGACAAATGCGTCCTCAATCTTGGAGCGTGTATATGATTTTATTTTTCCATATAATTTCACTTTTTTTCTTGTCTTGCCATTTTGCTGTTTGTACAAAAAAAGGAGCTTGGGGTATATTCAACTTGACAAAATCAGATAATTGGAAAGAAAAACTTAACCTTACGGTTAATCATACCACGTAATGTATGTTTTGATTGGTCTTTGAAGTGAACAAATGTATTCCGTGTACATTGTGAATTTAAAAACGACTTGAACTTTAACTTCCTATTCCTGTGTTTTTGTTACATTTTGACGAAGTGTGAACTATTATGGCGGGTGATGCAGGCATAAGAGGAGTCGCTTATACTGTCGACGCACCCGGTCTCGCTTTGTGTGTGTGTGTGTGTGTGTGTGTTGGGGGGAAGGTATGCGGTTCTTTCATTTTTTGTCTGTTACCTTGATTTGTGTCTTCTAAGTCGATTTGAACATCGGTATACTACTGTTGCCTCAATTTGCTTATTTCGCAAATCATATAGTAGCTTGACATCAAGCCAGTATGAACCAAAATAGCAATAATTCATACTATATATTAAACAGGAAATATGATAGTTGTGTTACAAGCCATTATGTCTTACCTTGTTTTACATGGTCAGGATTGAATCCGCTCCTAAATACTTTTGGTGAACCCCACTTAGTACTGATCATGACGTTATGATATGGCTGATACCAAAAATCGTAACCGAATTCAATAGATTCCCGTTCCTATTTTTTCTTAATTGTAAAGCTTTTGCCGTCGATCAAAACAAAACCACCTTAAAGTAATAAAATGAAACGTTTTTAGAGCATACAGCAATAGATTAAGGGACCAAAAATGTCATATTGGGTTTTGGTTTGCACGTACTGTCAAGGAAATGCAGTTGTATCGAAATCTCTTTACTTTTAAAAAAAAGTAAACGACGATAGTTGTTTCATTTGCAATCATACCGCATTATCTTATTTCATATAGTATTTTGTTTTAGTGTCTTGTAGTTGTAATGTTCACGAAAGTATCCATGAATATAATGTCGTAAAATACACAAATTTGAAAGAGTTTTTTTTTAAATTGAGGACAAAAAAAATACTATTAGAGAATTTGGGAAAGAAAACTACAAGAATCTAGTTCGTTATGTATAACATGCCTTTTGTGTCTCCATACAGCTAATCATTATATCACCGGAACCAAGACAATGTGTCGTGTGAGGAGCTGACATCCCACATTTTTCTGTCATCTCCCATGGCTCAATACTCTTAATAAAATATAAAACTTTAAAACATTTTTGTACTATTTTGTCTAAAGTTTGATATCTTTATTTTGGTATGCTTCAATTGTTTTTGAACTTCTGCTGATTTAAAACCATATGGTACTTCATATTAAACTAAAAAGTTGAATATATTTTATACACCTGAATAGCTAAGTTTTACTATAAAATACGTATACATAGAATTACGTGTAAAAGAAAATCTTTTATTTTATCAGAAAATTGAGAAATGTACTGCTATCGATTTATTGTCTTCCCGAACTCTTATTCGCATACAGCGTTTCCTTTTGTATTGATGTTAACTATGAAACATTTCGTTTTTAAATTCGGCAAGCAGACAGCACAAGTTCCATGGAAAACCCACGATGAAATAAAAGTTAAACACATGTGAAATAGATTTAACATAAACCGATTATGAAAGAAAATTTCAATTCGCCAACTCATATCACTGCTATACCAAAATTTAATTAATAAGTGTGAAAGTACGAAGTATATATTAAAACACATGTATACCCCTTTATCTTTTTAAAGGTAATATTTTTGGTTAGCTTACTTGTGAGGTGAACCGTGAAGTCATTATTAGGTTAGGTAAACTACCCTCCTTTAAGAGTAGACTAGTCCGACATATATCCAACCTATATGTTTGTAGGACTAGGCTTCTTCGAAAGTAGGGTAGTATACCTTACCTTATAAAGACTTCACGGTTCAGCTAACAAGCAAGCTAACCAAAGATATTACCTTTGCCTACACACTAAATGCAAACGGCTGTAATTACCGTGTCTAGTTGAGTTTCCTTTGATCGGTCCCAGTGTCCACCACATATATTCTGTTGCTGTTGACTGATGGTAAAATAAGTCGGTTTCTAGATCTGGACGGATCGTCATGACAACTGGAACATGCATTCCATCCTGTATGATGAAGTTCGTCTGCCACATTTGGCATATGCAGTCTGTGGATAACCTTTAAAAAGATCATCAAAGCTAAAATAACTTCCCAGGTATGTATGAAACTGTTACATAGGTGCATGACTTACCATGTTAATCTATTTATCTTATTTGGCATGGCTTACTGATAAATAGTTATATCAATCAGGCAATTGTTATATAAAAAGCCAATAAGAGCCTCCATCAACACGTGTTTAGTAGCTCTGTGTTATACAATCGTTTGTATCTAATACTTTGATCGTTAGAAATCTCTTGTTATTCAATGTTTATTTTTAAAATAGAATGTTAATAAATTATGTTTCAACTGAAAATAAGGGACATAACAACGTCAACAAAGTGTGATTGGTATTTTCAAAATCTCTATAATGTAGTGTTCACCTAATATTGATGGTAACACGGTCACCACCGGCTATATATATAGTATCTGCAATTGGAAATATATCCTTGCTACAGAAGATATGTTACCGCTTAACGACATGAAGACTGGACTATGTCATTGTCTCTTTGAATTTAGAATTACTCTTTTCGAATTATTAACGTCACTTTGACATACTTTAAAAAACTAATATTCTGTCTCAGAAATTGCCATTTGCATTTATGCATATTGATGTTATTTATTTTCCTATACTAGTATCAACACTTTTCTTTTAATGATTGAATAGTCACGACAATATAGGACAGAAAGATGCATTGATTAAACCAATAGTAGGCATAAGAAATGACCAAGGTATTCATTTTGCATTATCGGCTATGGAGCATGAAAGTTAAAGGGGTAACTTGAGCAATATATCCGAAAGAGAGATGCGTAGAAGTGAATTAAATAAAAGTTTTGACAAAAAAGAAATATATATCCAACGTATATAATTCTGTCAGGTTTTGCTTCTTGTGAATCACTCTGCTATTGTTTTGTTTTCGTAGTCAAAACTTTTGTCCCTTAGTGTACCTTGTGAAATCACATGCAGACATGTAAAAAAACATGCAAAAATGTGAATTTATTTCATAACCTCTCTTTGGCAGTTCACTTTTTTTCTGACAAGATACTATATAGTTGAAACAAACAAACAAACAAACAAAACAGTGTTCAGTGTTGAGAAAAAAATTGCAGCAAAAACAAATCTATTGACAAAAAGATAAAGTTACCTTTTTAATCAAAATTAACATGTATTAATAAAGATACTGGCATCACAGAATGTGATGTTTTTCTAACACTGCTTATTTCGTCTTAAAGCTAATACTAGTATACTAAATCCAAAACCCATTTGTTTTTCAATCTGGGATAACGTGGTTTATAATTTAGTGGATATATCTTTCTGCAAGTGCTATTAGTTAGCTTGATACTTTGTCGGAAAGGGAATCATGCCAGATCTTCATTTTTATCATGTAGAATCATTAGACAAAAAGTTTTATGTTTTATTTCTACAATAAGTCTTAGCCAGTTTTCCTTTCAAGCAATTAAATTTTGCTAATCTTATGTGTCCCATACTGTCAATCTTTTAAGAAACATTTAGCCTCACCACGTTTATTGATGAAATATAGCAATGCCTTTATCGAATATAGCTGAATGTTCCCAAAATAAAAAGCATCTAGAAATGAATGTAGAAGAAAAAAAACAATTTTCGAATGTAATGCTATTCGGATACATGTATCAGTGAGCTGTGCTCATTCGTTTTGGAGACTCAAGATGTAGTAAAAATGAAACATTTAATATTGTCACTTTCAACATCTTTTCAGTTGCTTGAAAAATGCGTAATGAGAGCAAATTTGTCCTAAAATGTGAGAAACTTAAGACAAGATAAAGACTTACTTTATATACAATACCTTGCAATCAGTGGCGTAGCTTGCATGTATGCTCAGATGCTCAAGCATCCACATCATTTTGGCAAACAATTTTTTTTAATAAATATATGATTGCATGTGTTCACAGCAGATACAAACGGTGGTATCCGAATGTTAAAAGGGTGAGGATTTGAAAATATCGTCCAATCATTTACAAAGCAGTATGCGTGGTCTTTCCCATAGGATCATTTAGTGTATTTAAGCAAGATGGATAAATCGCAAAAAAAGTTTTCTCTACTTTTTCGTGAAAAGTCTAAGTCGTAGCTTGTCGTCGGCTGCGACAAGCATAGAGGGTGGTTATAACAAGTCCGCATGTTTAGTCTGAAATTGAGCAAGTTGACAATTAAACCGTTATATTACCTGATAACGTTTCCTGTGACGCGAAAGACAACGTGATAAAAACTGTATTTGTATAATGGAGTGTCATCATTTCTTTGCTAATGAATACCTTCTCCATCTAGTTACAAATATTTTAATTTTATTTTCAAGAAAAGAGTACCTATGTCCCAGCATTACACTTATTTTATTTATCGAAGATACAAAATATCTGGAGAGAAATAATATAATATCTTCCGAACAAATGCAATTGGATTTCAGTTATAATTTATATTTCCAATGGGTTCAAAATAGATGATCAGGACTTATTTTCGCAATTGTCAGAGATATTGCTGATGATACAAGTTTCACAAAAAGCTGGCAGGAATTGTATACATGACAGTGCTAACAAGACCAGACGGACGCTGGCCGCCCGGTATTTCCATGTCCACTGCAACGCTTTAAGACAATTAATAAAAAAAAAACATTGTGAGGCTTATATTCCGAGAAAGGGGATCACTTCGGTTCCTATATTCAGAAGTTCCATGAACAGAGGTGCCGCTGTACTTGTTATATTTTTGTGATGTCAAGTGTGAAAATTTAACATTAAATATTTTTGAATTGAATGAAGGTACTTTCGAGAAAACAATAAAATTCTGTTGGAAAATGAATATATATTTTCCAGTCTCAATTTTATTATATATTGGTTGGTATTTTGAAATTAAACAAAAATCTAACTAGTGTCGGATTCTATGGGAATACTCATGCATGAATGGGAAAATGTAAAAAAAAAAAAAAATCTGCATAATATGGTCCCAATATTTTTTCGCCTCGCTCCGCTCGGCCACAATTTCGCACCCACATCATTTCAACCCTGGCTACGCCACAGGCAATACACGTCTTTTAAACAATACTACAACAGGCTGGGGTTTATTATCGAAAATACGATTCACTGTATATGTTGGACAACACCCACACCACCCCTTTCCACATCCTCAAAGTACGATACCTTGCAGTAAGTTGGTGATTTTGGGTCAACATCTACTGTGACCAGGTAATCTGGCTCAACATTCCGTCTGCTTGGTGGGATGATACAGGGAATATATACCAATGTCTCCCTAGCCCCACTCCGCTTGGCAGAAAGTGGTGAGGCATATCCAGGTCCTCCGCAACAAGCTGTCGAAAAAATGAAAAATGTGTTACAGCCGATTGCATTGAGTTTGTAGGCAAATGTAATAATTTTGGTAAGTTATTGGGTTAGTTGAACTACCCTCCTTTTAAGTTTAAACTAGTCCGACAGATAACCAATCTATCCGTCTGTAGAACTAGGCGTCTTCGAAAGGAGGATAATAAACCTTTTCTAATAATTCCTTCACGTTACAGCTAGCAAGTAAGCTAACCAAAGATATTTCCTTTGCTTACACATTCAATGAAATCGACTGTAAAAAAAATAAAAATACAAGGGGAAAAGTACATTTGAATTCATAGTAGTGTGACTGTACAAACAATATTTCCAGACAGAAGTGTGGAGCAACGAAATGCACAAATACAATAGATAGATAATGTTAGATTTGAAATGTAATTCCAAATTGTTGGGTTACTTCATTTATTATTACTGAAGTTATTTATTTTATTTGTAATACTTGTAGATACGATTTTTGGGTATTTGCGCATACATGTAACGTTGCGCTCTTATGAATTGTTATATTTCCCGTTTTTAAGTTTTATGACGTTTCGCTTTTGACGTACGTTACGTTGTCTAGTTTTTATTCATTGCAAGTTATTTGATATTCGGAGACATATCATTATTTTTTTAGAGAGATCATAATCGGTAAGAGATAATTTATGTACATTTTTAAGAACAATATTTATTTAAAGAAGAAATATTAAGAATTGTAAAAGTATTTATAAATTAATATTTATTCTAATTAGCTTTTTCATTTAACCCTCTTGCTGCCAAAGGGACATTTATGGCTTCTACACACAAATCTTGTTGATTGTGTAGAACGTAAAAGGTCCATTGTATATAAACGTCACAATACTCAGGGGCACCGACAACGTCAAAAGACGCCGTCCAAAGGGCGATTTTCGCGGGAATGAAACAAACTGAATAAAATGCTTTAAAAGTTTACTTAAAACGGATGTCAAGAAATGATACAGGATCACAAGCTTGTTAGTACTATTATAGCAACTTATTTAACGTGTTTACTAATTATCAAGTTCGTCATTTTCATGTAAAATGTTGCATTCTTTCAAGAAAATGTGTTTACGTTTTTTTCGTACATTTATTAATCAGAATGGCAGAATATCTCATATAAATAAAAAATCTTATCCCTGTTAAATAATCATAAAAAAGGTAACTGTTATACTTGATTACGCGAGATATTAATATTTATTAACAATACACCATATATACACGCTTTATTTAAAAGAACTGGATAATATAATAGTTTAAGGGCTCGATTACAACGATGGAAATCTCAGTTAGGATTCTTTTTTACACACATGTTAACCGATGTACTTGTATAATATTGCCATACGATATTTCAATACATTTTAAACCTGTTTCATCATGGAAGCACTGACTTATTTTTTTTAATTTTCATTCGAAATGGGGATGTTAAATTAGTAGTAGACACAATGATTTCTATTCCTATCATATACATGTATATCATAGATATTCTTTCCCAGTGGCAACCTCTTTTTTTCACATTCACCACAGATCTTTTACTTTGTAGGACCCACTGAGCTATAGATTTATTGTATAATGAATTTCAGACGTCCTTGATATTGCATGAAATACTTGCCACTGAACGTTGAAAAGAGAACAATTTATCAATTAACAGATTTTAAAGATATTTCGTGTATGTCAATTACAGTGTGTACTAATCATAGTAAATGAAAATGAATTATTGATTCAGGTTCACTTGTAGACAAATATATACATTCATTTTAGATAATTTCTTCCCTCATTTTTACTATGTTTTTTTATTCGTATTCTCTACAATTTTGAGCAATAAGTGGTCAACAAAAGAATAATAAACATGATTAAAAAATAAGCAAAATGAATATCGATAATAAATTTTATATAAAAAGTATATCCTCGCCTACCGAAACAAGGATTGTAATCATAATAATTTTAATCTGACGCGTTTAATACTTTACAACAAGAAGTAGTTCATAGAATCATAGCTGCTCGGAGATTTTATTTATTTTTATCAATTTGTACCCCTTTTGTTTTTATTTTCATTTTCATTGGGTGCCGTTGTTTTGCCGTTTATATAATGATTTGAGAGGGTTTTTTAACAGTATTTACCAATTACCTAATAAAAAAACGCGAATACATATTTTAGTATTTTATAGGTGGTTATAAGAATCAGTTATGCATTTCACTTGAAAAAGATAAAACAAAGTCGCCTTCAAAGCTAGTATAGCAGTTGGTATTTTATTTTCAATTTATTTGAAGACAAGAAAGATAAAAAAAAATATATTTCAAGGTTGAAAGTTGTATTTTTAAATAATGTTTTATTAAAAACATCGTTTATGACAATCTTTGAGCAATAACTTCCGTAAAATTACTTATACATCGCATTTTATAATATGGCTACATTGACGCGGGAAAAACTATGGACGGCGGGAAAGCGCAGTTCTACAGAGGGGCACAAGTTTTGCAACGTCACAGATAAGAAACGTCAAGATGCTTTTGGCGCGACAAAGCAAGAAAAAAAACTCGGCAGCAAGAGGGTTAACAAGTTACTTATGAAGCGTGAAAGAAAGTGAATCATATTGTTTGATTAGTATTATGCTTTTAGTGTTTTAAGTTTATATTTTTACTTTACAAAAAGACAAATACGATGTATGTTAATGTGTATTTGTATTTTATTGTAGAGAATCGGTTGTTGTGATATAGTATAAGAAGCCAAAATTAAATGTAATTTTGAAGAATAAAAAATACTTATATAGACCGCATACTCGACTTATCGCCTTATTTGATGTCTTTGATGTGATCCGTTACAGATAATTTTATTAACCAATATCGCTACACTTGATTGCATTTAACTAATAGCTTATAAGCTTACCATGAAGTAGTCTGGATATTTATTTAAAATTACGTATTTTTATACACCTGACAGGAGAAAAATTAATACTGTTCAAAACACTATATGCGCACATTAAATAAGATGTTCATGAATCACCTTATATATAAAAGATCTTGCGCAATTGGCTTTAACATGAAATCATTAAAAGATTGATTTATTGTTGGTTGCTTAACGTCCAGTGGCAAATATGTCATGCATATTCAGGACGAGAACAAGTTAATAATAAATACAATATGAAGGTCTAGTAATAGAGGCCATGCGGGATGATGGTCGGGGAAATTTGGACTGCCACTGGATAGGGACAGAAATATTGCCTTGCAACAGGCCACATACGAACCCCTCAAATCCGCATTAAAAGAAAGCTCAACACAACTACAGCAATCGAAACAAAAACAAAAGAAGAACACAGATAAAAATGATTACTCAAAACCACATAGAATGTCGTATATAGACGTATAAATGTGATCATTTTTTTTGAAAATGCAGGAACTTAAATGAAAACATCCACATTAGTCAAAATTAGTGCTGCACACTGATCTAAACAGTCGGAAAGCTGACCCCGGTTTGACCCCATTTCTTAAAGCAACAATGGACGTCACGTGATTACCATATATGGGCATATTTTTACCAAAAAAAGTTAAGCCCGTTTTTTGGAATTTGCAGTACTTTGCATGAATTAAAACTAATTTCCTTCAAAGTGAACATTCTTGAGTATATAAGAAATATATAAATCAACTCATTTATGGATTACACTCATTTTTTTCCTCTCAAATGTGTCTTCAAAGTCAAGGTGTTGACGATAAAAATTGGTCACAGAAAATTAAAATCGTAATTTTCTTTCTTAACTTCTCGGGAAGCTATGCTGAATCTAAATTATGTTATGTAACATAACTTGGACTATAATATGTCAAATTTGTGCCAGTTGATATGCTAAGATACGCAAATGTGCCAGTTAGATGTGTCGATATTTCTGACGAAGCGGGTTCGACGGTATTTCACGATTTAAGTCCCTTTGTTTGACACTATCATGAACAAACTATTGTTATATCAAGCACCATATGCTGTTATTTACATGTGGATATTATTAAAATTATCTTATTAAATATATTTTGATACTGTCAAAAAATAGAGAAACATTTTTTATCACTTTTCAGAACTCAGTCCCAGTGAAATAGGCCCTATGTGTCCCTATGTGGTCTATGTGCCATACTAATTTAATATTAATTTAATATTCCAAGGGTTAATTTAATTTTTATGTTTTGGTAAGTATTTTTGACTGCTGTAACCAAATTATTTCTACACAGAAATAAATTTCTACTCAATTAATACAAGGAGTAGTCAAAATATTCATGAATAATGGATCTGACAAGACAGGATTAAGATGATATAAAACACGAGTTCCTTTTCATTAGGCTACTGATACCTGGTCCTACCTTTTTCATTTAAACTTAAAATAGATCATATTAAATTAAAGTATTCTGAATGTAAAATCTTCATTATTTTAGATATTAAAAGGAAAATTAGTTTGCAATTTTTGTATGAACAAACTAAATATAACAATAAATGTTGTGTCATTGATTTCATGCAAGTTATTATAGTTCTTATGAATGGACTCAAATTATAAAAATAACACACTTAACCAATAAATGAATGATGCTTTTCATAAACTTGAAAATAAATTAGACAAAATTGACTCAGTAATATTTTTCTTTATCTTTTTGAAAAAAATAATAACATTAAAAAAACTATGCATTTTTATATTTTATAAAATATAAAATATAAAAAAAAAGATGTGGTATGATTGCCAATGAGACAACTATCCACAAAAAACCAAAGTATTTCAGAGCAGTTTCTGGGGGGCTAAGTCAACAATTATGTTTTAGATCATAAGTCAAAATTAAGTCACACTTCATGTCACTGTCAGTATGAGAATGCTTTGAATAAGATTGATTAAAATGGTACTCTGAGTGTGATTGTTTGAAGGCAGCAATCAGGGAGGGGGGAAATATGGATTTTTCCCCAGAAAAGTTGAAAACAATTCTTCTCTTTCAATTTTAGCATTTCAGTTAATAGGAGCTGAGGGTAAAACAAACATTTTTTTTTCTCAGGGTCAAAAACTAATTATTTTGTATCCAAAAATTGGAAACCAACCCCTACCCCCACCAGACACTCAAATGATTAATGACTGAATAAGTTCAAATTTAGGACATTACTTATTCATTTACTTTTGGCAGTTTTGCAGGATTCCTTTATCACAAAAAATATATATATTATTATAAACAACGAATGAGTTTTATGTAAGTCATCTAAAGCAGTTAAGGTTGTGCAAAGACAGTATAAGATTTCCTTACCTTGTTTTTAGTTAAGTCGTACATTTCACTGACTTAAAGAGAATAATTAATCCAGTCAAATATTCACAGCTGATCTCGCCATTACTTTTTCAAACAAACATGTGTGTACATTGACTGTGTTCAGATGCAAGGTGAATCGATGTGTAAGACCGAAAAACTACAATGTCAAAAAATGTCTTTCTTTTGGAATTTATTTCAAAAGGGGTGTCAGATAGAACGTTATACTTGATGCTTTTTTTTTAAATTTTGAGATACGTATTATTAATTGTTTGTACATGTAGCCTTTGTTTATCTGTGACAAATAGAAGAAAATAATTTTAAACGACGATCAACAGCACCACGGGATCGTTAAAAGACGGCCAATAATGAATTTGACATGTTTTAGAAATTGTTTTCCTTTTGATAATAAAATCAATGTTTAACAAATCGAAATAAAACTCACCAGATTCCTCTTCACAGTCCGACAATTTAAAAAAGAATAAATTCTTACAGGTAGCAGACGACTCAACCGTAAAGCAAGAAATTGTTGTCCGGATGTAAAATAATAAATGGTTGACTAGTTATGAATCAAACTCCATACAGCGTTATCGTTCGGGTCATACTTCCCTTTCTCTACAAAAGAAGCGTAGCCAGATGTCACCACTGTTTCGGAGTTTGGTTATGAATATGATATTTGGTTTTCTGGTTTAAATGCAATGTCATTATATTTTGTAATAAGGTGGGTTTTCAAAATATGAGAATTTGGGTTAAATCGGTGAACATAAATTTGATAGTCAATAACCCTTAAAGATCAATAAAATTATTCATTATTGCAGCATCTTCCCCCTTTTTATAGGAGTCTATCTACTAGCTTTAAACCACAATCTTGAAATTGATGAAGGAGAGCAGAGGCCGGCACATCTAGATGGAAATTAAGAGGGACCAATTTCCTTCTCGTCCATGGTAACCCTTAAAATTCGTTGTTTTATGTCTCTCAGCTTCTTTCCGTAAAAAAATTAATAAAACACCCAGCTGAAGCTCATGACATAAACTGATGGGGTGTTCGGTTCGTCAGATCGTCGTTTGTCTTTCACTGACTTTGACTAAATCATTGACCGAATTAATTATAAACATTTTCCTAGAACCACGTATGCACAGTTTTTTTTCTACTAAATGTGCTCTGTCATATCCGCTAGCGTCGATTAATATAGATTGTATCATGACAGTTTTCATACCAGCCCCCTTATCAGCCCTAGGTCATGATATCAGCCCAAGAGCCATGGTCTGATGAGGGGTATGATATGAAAAATTATATGTTATGTTCTTTTTATCATATATTTCAGCAGAATACATACAGACTAAAGCTATTTTTAAAACTTTGAAACAATGCATTTGTTGTAAAATTTGTTCTACATTTTTTAATAATTATATAATTTCCTGATTTGTGTTTTTTTTTTTAATCCAACTTTGTTAGGATTTACACCAACTACAAAAAACATACTATTGAGATGTGTTTTCCGGAATTTGCCAATTGACATCGAAATGTCATGCGATAGCATTACGGAAAAGCATGGGATAATAAACCGGTAGCAGTTGATAACAAAAGTCATATCACACGGATAAAGCAATTCTTAAAATTAAATGAATACATTTATGTACAAATAAGTTTTGTCATAGGGTACAATTATACCATTATTTTCTTTAAGTACATGTATATAATTAACATTTGTATTCGATTGTTAACTAAGTCCCAATCAATGTTTGTTGCACATATTCGCGAGCAAAATTACAGATACAAACGCACTGAAAGCTATCCATCGAGTGAGATTGTGTGTATTTGTTTTAACTTTTTAAGTTGTTATATCTATTCCCCTACTAAGCCCTGTGCAAACCCCTTACCATTGACATGTTTAAAAGCGAGAGCTTTTATTATTCTACATACTAATACATCTTTTTACTCCAACTTTTTTCCCCCTTAAGATATCTTAACTCATCCCTTTTTCATCGCATACCTTCTTTTTTAGCTACTTCCCTGAAATATGATTATTTCATTTGACTGACAAAACTTTTAAAGCGCATATTTAGTTCTAGTTTTAAGCTCACCTGGCCCAAAGGGCCAAATGAGTTTTTCTCATCACTTGGCGTCCGTTGTCCGTCGTTTTATTTTTAAAATGTGTCCGGTGACCCGGTCAACCAACCAAGATGGCCGCCATGGCTAAAAATAGAACATAAGGGTAAAATGTAGATTTTGGCTTATATCTCTGAAACCAAAGCATTTAGAGCAAATCTGACAGGGGTTAAATTGTTTATAAGGTCAAGGACTATCTGCCCTGATATTTTCAGATGAATTGGACAACCCGTTGTTGGGTTGCTGCCCCAGAATTGGTAACTTTAAGGAAATTTTTCCGTTTTTGGTTATTATCTTGAATATTATTATAGATAGAGATAAACTGTGAACAGCAATAATGTTCAGCATAGTAAGATCTACAATAAAGGCAAATTACTTGTCCTTGAAAGTAACAGAGGTGGATATTGCACTTTGATACTGAACAAGATTAAATTAGAGTTGCACTCTTGCACAGGATTTATTTAACAACTTTTTGGGTATTTTAATCAAAGGCAAATTTAGTTCTGACAATAGCAGCCATCTTACCATCATCTTTCGTTTCGACAGAACAGGTCAGATAAGACTTTAAAGAGATATGTATGACCCCTTGTCCCTATTCTAAAAAACCCCACCTTATTACAAAATATAATGACATTGCATTTAAACCAGAAAACCAAATATCATATTCATAACTAGTCAACCATTTATTATTTTACATCCGGACAACAATTTCTTGCTTTACGGTTGAGTCGTCTGCTACCTGTAAGAATTTATTCTTTTTTAAATTGTCGGACTGTGAAGAGGAATCTGGTGAGTTCTTAAGTTAAAAAAAATTATTTTTATTTTTTTAGACCGCTCTATAAGACGTGACTGCGAATGTCTTTAGATCAGTGTGCAGCACTAATTTTGACTAATGTGGATGTTTTCATTTAAGTTCCTGCATTTTCAAAAAATTTAATTACATTTATACGTCTATATACGACATTCTTTGTGGTTTTGAGTAATCATTTTTATCTGTGTTCTTCTTTTGTTTTTGTTTCGATTGCTGTAGTTGTGTTGAGCTTTCTTTTAATGCGGATTTGAGGGGTTCGTAGGTGGCCTGTTGCAAGGCAAAGTTTCTGTCCCTATCCAGTGGCAGTCCAAATTTCCCCGACCATCATCCCGCATGGCCTCTATTACTAGACCTTCATATTGTATTTATTATTAACTTGTTCTCGTCCTGAATATGCATGACATATTTGCCACTGGACGTTAAGCAACCAACAATTAATCAATCTTTTAATGATTTCATGTTAAAGCCAATTGCGCAAGATCTTTTATATATAAGGTGATTCATAAATATCTTATTTAATGTGCGCATATAGTGTTCTGAACAGTATTAATTCTTCTCCTGTCAGGTGTATAAAATTACGTAATTTTAAATAAATATCCAGACTACTTCATGATAAGCTTATAAGATATAAGAAATGTAATAAACATTTTTTTTTTAATTGTATGGTACACATAGAGTATGCTTTTAGTTAAATGCAATCAAGTGTAGCGATATTGGTTAATAAAATTATCTATCTATTGTATTTGTGCATTTCGTTGCTCCACACTTCTGTCTGGAAATATTGTTTGTACAGTCACACTACTATGAATTCAAATATACTTTTCCCCTTGTATTTTTATTTTTTTTACAGTCGATTTCATTGAATGTGTAGGCAAAGGAAATATCTTTGGTTAGCTTACTTGCTAGCTGTAACGTGAAGGAATTATTAGGAAAGGTTTAATATCCTCCTTTCGAAGACGCCTAGTTCTACAGACGGATAGATTGGTTATCTGTCGGACTAGTCTAAACTTAAAAGGAGGGTAGTTCAACTAACCCAATAACTTACCAAAATTATTACCTTTGCCTACAAACTCAATGCAATCGGCTGTAACACATTTTTCTTTTTCTCGACAGCTTGTTGCGGAGGACCTGGATATGCCTCACCACTTTCTGCCATGCGGAGTGGGGCTAGGGAGACATTGGTATATATTCCCTGTATCATCCCACCAAGCAGACGGAATGTTGAGCCAGATTACCTGGTCACAGTAGATGTTGACCCAAAATCACCAACTTACTGCAAGGTATCGTACTCCCCTCATCACCAGACATGACAAATAACACAAACATGTCCTAGAGTGACAACAGCAATATTACACATATACAGCCATGTTCAGTTCTCCTCAAAGACATTTTGGTTTTTGATGACACAGTACAACACTGTCGCATTTCGAAATGTGAGACCAAAGGCTGCAAAACTTGTGGAATTTTAATTACAGATGCTGAATTCACTAACAATTTGACCAAGAAGTCATATTTTACCAGAAGTTACGATGATCTGAATTGTAAATCGATAAATGTCGTCTACGGATTAGAGTGCAACTTTTGCGGATTGGTATACGTCGGTGAAACGAAAGGAAGGCTTAACAAACGAATGTGCGGTCATAGATCAGACATTAACATCAATGCTAACGATATTCTATACCAGCATTTCAATCAGCCAGATCATTCCATCGTTTCCATGACAGTTCGCATTATCGAAAAGATATACCATAGCTCTAACAATCCTAATCTTTTAACAACTCTCCGTAGACAAAAAGAGGACTACTGGATTAGACAATTGGGAACTGCGACACCTTATGGTTGCAATGACAAAATTGATGGTAAGGTATTCTATCTAGTCCTTCGTGTAACTCGGTGAATGTGATGAATATTTTCAACTCGACTCTTCGACGTAGACGCAGTCATGGTCATCGTCATTATACATCACCTTCTCTGCATGATGTATCTATTAATGACTTGCTGCCATTTATACAAAAGCCGTTAGGTATTCATCACATTCGCACGAAACTTTATTCATTACCCCTTTCAAAACTTCATTCTCTGTTCAATTTATGTTTGGAATCCACTGTTACAAACCCTCATTCAAACCTATACAAAATTACAGCTATAATTTCGGATATTGCAAGTCACAGACTTTTCAAGCCAGTACGCATTGGCAAAGATGAAAAGGAGAAAAGATCTTTCCTTAATCTTTCCTTTGCCAACAAAGGTATCGATGGCGTCAACTTAGGCATTATCCTTCATCATAAATTAGTTCAATCGAAAATACCTCCTTATTTCAAAGACCAGTCTGTACCAATCATTTCTTATACCTATACCAAACCTATTGCAACTAAAATTTTCAATTACAAACACGTTTTGCAGGATCTCGATATTGACGACATCAAGTCTAAACCTCCCGATTGCACTTGTGCTAGTTCCCAATTCACATACAATCCCGCTGGCCACGTTATTACCGGTGACCTCAACATTGTTAATAACACTTCTCTACGAAATGTGTTATCGAAAGGTCCGAAATATCGTGAGCCTAAATCCATCAATTGGAAATTCAACTTTAAAATGTTGATGGATTCAGTTGAGGATTATGCCAGGCAATGGGCTAAGCGCGAGAAGGAAGACGTAGACACTCTTTCCGAATGGATTAAGGCAGTGAGGTCGTTGATACAAATCAGAATTAAGAAACTGAATGGGTCTATCAATGCCCATGCTACGTCAATCTTTAAAGACCCAAATGTTGAAAAACGACTATCCTACCTCCATGACAAATATGTTGTTGTCCCCGCAGATAAAGCCCCAAACAACATCGTTTTTGTATACAAAACCCATTACATTAACTGCTTGATAAACGAATTAGGTATTGACAATTCACTTGGAAACTCAACATATACCCTCACGACACTTACCAAAGAGGAAATCCTGGATAATCATAGGTCTGTTCTGTGTTCCTTTGGAATTTCAACAAAAGATGAAGAACTGGATCTGCCATCACTGTATTGGATACCTAAACTACATAAGTGACCTTACAAACAACGGTATATTGCTGGGTCTTCCAAGTGCTCCACGAAACCTCTTTCTAAATTATTAACATCTATTTTATCAGTAATCAAAGACGGGCTTCAAAGTTATTGTGAAACTGCTTATTCTAGAGGGGGCGTGAATCAGATGTGGATACTTAAAAATTCCAAAAATCTTTTAGAGTACATACAATCTAACTCTCTTTCATCTTGTAACAGTATTAAAACATTTGACTTTTCTACTCTGTACACTAGTATTCTACATTCCAAACTAAAAGACAAATTGAAAGGGTTGGTATTGCTTTGCTTCGTAAAAAAGAATGGCCAACGTAGATACAAGTATCTTGTCTTAGGGAGGGATAAATCCTACTTTGTAAAGGATCACTCTGATTCGAACAAAAAATTCTCTGAAACTGATATTATCAAGATGCTTGATTTCTTGATTGACAACATATTTGTTACGTTCGGAGGACGTGTTTTTCAACAGACTGTCGGCATTCCAATGGGAACAAACTGTGCCCCTCTACTTGCCGACTTGTTTCTTTATTATTATGAGGCTGACTTCATGCAGAAACTTCTTAGGAAGAAAGATAAGAAGTTAGCACTATCCTTTAACTCTACTTTTCGCTATATAGATGATGTTCTTTCACTAAATAATTCAAAATTTGGTGACTATGTGGAACGCATCTTTCCAATCGAGCTAGAGATAAAGGATACTACAGATACAGTTAAGTCGGCCTCATATCTTGACTAACATCTAGAAATTGACAATGAGGGTCGGTTGAAAACAAAACTTTACGACAAAAGAGATGATTTCAGCTTTCCAATTGTGAACTTTCCATTTCTAAGTAGCAACATTCCAGCAGCACCTGCATACGGGGTATATATATCCCAATTGATACGATATTCCCGTGCCTGCATTTCCTATCATGATTTTCTTGATAGAGGGTTGCTGCTCACAAGGAAGCTATTTAACCAAGAGTTCCAAATGGCGAAGTTGAAATCATCCCTTCGTAAATTTTACGGACGCCATCACGAGTTGGTTGACCGTTATGGAATAACCGTATCACAAATGATATCGGATATGTTCCTTACGTCGTAACTACAATCCCCTTCCCTTTCCTGAATGTGACCTACCGAATTAGACTGTTTACCGGATTGTTATCACATAAGCAACACGACGGGTGTCGCATGTGGAGCAGGATCTGCTTACCCTTCCGGAGCACCTGAGATCACCCCTAGTTTTTTGGTGGGGTTCGTGTTGTTTATTCTTTAGTTTTCTATGTTGTGTCGTGTGTGCTGTTGTTTGCTTGTCTTTTTCATTTTTAGCCATGGCGTTGTCAGTTTGTTTTGGATTTATGAGTTTGACTGTCCCTTTGGTATCTTTCGTCCCTCTTTTGAGGATGGGGAAAGGGGTGGTGTGGTTGTTGTCCAACATATACAGTGAATCGTATTTTAGATCATAAACCCCACATTGTTGTAGTATTGTTTAAAATACTTGTATTGCCAGTGGCGTAGCCAGGGTTGAAATGATGTGGGTGCGAAATTGTTTCATGATCATCTATTTTGAACCCATTGGAAATATAAATTATAACTGAAATCCATTTGCATTTGTTCGGAAGCTGTTATTTTTCTCCAATATTTTGTATCTTCGATAAATAAAATAAGTGTAATGCTGGGACATAGGTACTCTTTTCTTGAAAATAAAATTAAAATATTTGTAACTAGATGGAGAAGGTATTTATTAGCAAAGAAATGATGACACTCCATTATACAAATACAGTTTTTATCACGTTGTCTTTCGCATCACAGGAAACGTTATCAGGATATACCGGTTTAATTGTCAACTTGCTCAATTTCAGACTAAACATGCGGACTTGTTATAACCACCCTCTATGCTTGTCGCAGCCGACGACAAACTACGACGTAGACTTTTCACGAAAAAGTAGAGAAAACTTTTTTTGCGATTTATCCATCTTGCTTAAATACACTAAATGATCCTATGGGAAAGACCACGCATACTGCTTTGTAAATGATTGGACGATATTTTCAATTCCTCACCCTTTTAACATTCGGATATCACCGTTTGTATCTGCTGTGAACATATGCAATCATATATTTATTAAAAAAATTGTTTGCCAAAATGATGTGGATGCTTGAGCATCTGAGCATACATGCAAGCTACGCCACTAATTGCAAGGTATTGTATATAAAGTGAACACGGTCTTTATCTTGTCTTAAGTTCCTCACATTGTAGGACAAATTTGCTCTCATTACGCATTTCTCCAGCAACTGAAAAGATGTTGAAAAGTGACAATAATAAATGTTTCATTTTTACTACATCTTGAGTCTCCAAAACGAATGAGCACAGCTCACTGATACATGTATCCGAATAGCATTACATTCGAAAATTGTTTTTTTTTTCTTCTACATTCATTTCTAGATGCTTTTTATTTTGGGAACATTCAGCTATATTCGATAAAGGCATTGCTATATTTCATTAATAAACGTGGTGAGGCTAAATGTTTCTTAAAAGATTGACAGTATGGGACACATAAGATTAGCAAAATTTAATTGCTTGAAAGGAAAACTGGCTAAGACTTATTGTAGAAATAAAACATAAAACTTTTTGTCTAATGATTCTACATGATAAAAATGAAGATCTGGCATGATTCCCTTTCCGACAAAGTATCAAGCTAACTAATAGCACTTGCAGAAAGATATATCCACTAAATTATAAACCACGTTATCCCAGACTGAAAAATAAATGGGTTTTGGATTTAGTATACTAGTATTAGCTTTAAGACGAAATAAGCAGTGTTAGAAAAACATGTTAATTTTGATTAAAAAGGTAACTTCTTCACTATATCTTTTTGTCAATAAATTTGTTTTTGCTGCACTGAACACTGTTTTGTTTGTTTGTTTGTTTCAACTATATAGTATCTTGTCAGAAAAAAAGGGAACTGCCAAAGAGAGGTTATGAAATAATTCACATTTTTGCTTGTTTTTTACATGTCTGCATGTGATTTCACAAGGTACACTAAGGGACAAAAGTTTTGACTACGAAAACAAAACGATAGCAGAGTAATTCACAAGAAGCAAAACCTGACAGAATTATATACGTTGGATAAATATTTCTTTTTTGTCAATTTTTTTTAGCCGATAATGAAAAATGAATACCTTGGTCATTTCTTATGCCTACTATTGGTTTAATCAATGCATCTTTCTGTCCTATATTGTCGTGACTATTCAATCATTAAAAGAAAAATTTTGATACTAGTATAGGAAAATAAATAACATCAATATGCATAAATGCAAATGGCAATTTCTGAGACAGAATATCAGTTTTTTAAAGTATGTCAAAGTGACGTTAATAACTCGAAAAGAGTAATTCTAAATTCAAAGAGACAATGACATAGTCCAGTCCTCATGTCGTTAAGCGGCAACATATCATTCTGTAGCAAGGATATATTTCCAATTGCAGATACTATATATATAGCCGGTGGTGACCGTGTTACCATCAATATTAGGTGAACACTACATTATAGAGATTTTGAAAATACCAATCACACTTTGTTGACGTTGTTATGTCCCTTATTTTCAGTTGAAACATAATTTATTAACATTCTATTTTAAAAATAAACATTGAATAACAAGAGATTTCTAACGACCAAAGTATTAGATACAAACGATTGTATAACACAGTGCTACTAAACACGTGTTGATGGAGGCTCTTATTGGCTTTTTATGTAACAATTGCCTGATTGATATAACTATTTATCAGTAAGCCATTCCAAATAAGATAAATAGATTAACACGGTAAGTCATGCACCTATGTAACAGTTGCATACATACCTGGGAAGTTATTTTAGCTTTGATGATCTTTTTAAAGGTTATCCACAGACTGCATATGCCAAATGTGGCAGACGAACCTCATCATACAGGATGGAATGCATGTTCCAATTATTCTGATTTTTGGCTTAAAAATTATCAAATGTTCGGAGATACTTCACCATGAAGATGAGTATCTGGAGAGATGACTTAAAATGCATTAGAAAGTCCATGTACAGAGAGAGAAGAAAATTTTGCTGAATATTTATTACATGATATGCCAAAAGAGAATAAAATAGAAGATTTTGTTGATTATGTTTATGGTACAGTGCTATGTTCCCATCATCCGTATGGGCTGAAACTCTATTTTCCGCAAGACGTAACAGTACTGGAGCAGAAGCATTCCACAGGAATTATTATGAACTGTAATTATGCATTTCATCCTTCAATGTTTGTCGTTTTAGACATTAACGGGAAGTTACAAGCTACTACATACATTAAATTTGGAAATATCTATGTAACAGCATTAAGAAGAATTAAACATTTGCCGAATAAAGGAGGAGGGAAGTCATTTTTCTTCTAATTAGCGCAATCGTATGTTTTATTGTTGGTGCAAATGATACCATGTAATTTGAAAACAGGTGGCGCAAAAGTAGCATTGGAGAACAAAAGTTGTGGCGCAAAAGGACGCATTTTTGGAGCAAACGGATCTGTCCCGACCAATTTAACATATTGTGCATGGCTATATACAAAACATAGCCCGAGGATCTTCAACTTGGCATTTGCTCCTAAGATAGGGGGCATTTTCTATGTAGTTATTTAGGGATATAGGTATGAGTCGCTATTATACATGTTATAAATACGTAACTATTTCAAGCTTGATAATATATGAAAAAGTACGAAATTAATAAGAAATTAATGATACGGTTGCTGACTGAATCATTAAATAAAGCTAATCAAATATCTATGTTTCTAACAAACGCAATTATATCCATAGTCGTATGAAATGAATCTGCAAATATTTGTTCTTTACCTGAAACAGCGTGCACGTGATTATGATCATGATGATAGTGTGATGAACTTGCAAACTTACCTGGTTCTTGCTTATTTTATAATCCAATTGTAAAGTCCAACAGAAAGAAATATCATTCATTCCCTTCATTTATTTACACATTGTTTTACTTTCACTTTCGATTTGTTTACATTTTACTGGGTGAGTAGTAATTGTTTTGGGGTCAGGAATTGACCTACAAATCCGGTATTCCCACGATCATGATCAGTTGTTACAAAGTATATAACCGTCACAATAGTGCTTTGTTATATCATATATGCTTAGGTGTTGTAAAACGTTTTAGTGATAAAGTCGTTTTTTGGAACAGTCTATTGTATGGACGAATCTACAATTTACTATATATACCAAGGTTTTCACAGTTTATTTGTTCTGGGTTTGGAATTCAAGCTGAGCAGTTGGATTGTTATCAAGAGACAGAAGAAAGGTGAGATTAATCTATAGTTCTGAATAAGAATTATAAGCAGTGGTCCTGAATAAGGAGCCAGGTGATTAATTAAGTATCTAGCTGCTGAAGAAGCAGTGGCTTCAGAAAGAAGCATTGGCGGTATACAAGGTAAAGCATTTCCAGACGGGGAAGCATTGAATAAGAGCAAAGAGTGACTCAGACCAAACAGTCCAACACACGCACTGGCCCAAATAAAATAGATATAAAGCAGTGGTTACAAGTAAAGCACTGGCTCAGTATATTTATAATTTGTTGCTTTTAGAAAGCACTGGCTAAGCAAAAGTATATCAAGATATTAAATTCAGCATTATAAACCGGGATGTCATTATAATTATCATCCTTGACATTTATCGTCAGCTGATACCCGAAGCCCACTTAATTTTGACGCCCAGCATCAATGTAAAGAGAATCCGAATATTCAGTTGATAAAATAACGCTACCAATTCTTGAGCCTTGACTGTATCCAGAGAAACGACTCTGGTACGAAACCCAGAGTAAAGCAGTTGCGTAACCCCGGTACGTGACATAGTTTTTGGTGGCAGCGGTGGGATACAGCAAGGCTCTCTATATATTTTAAATAAAATATTAAAAATGGACAAGTATAATGAGTTAGGGCAGCAAATAAGTTTGTTAGAAGAAGAATTAAGCGATAGAATGCAGACTTTAATGAGCCAGGGACCAAGTGTAAATTTACATTCTACCCCAAAAATCCCAGTAAAAGATTTAAGTGACTCTGGTATAATTCAAACGCGTCACGGCGATTTCATGCAAAATACGCAGCGTGCCAGTGTCGGTACAGGTCGGAATGTTCCAACACCCGAAGTGCCGCGTTTATATGGGCCATTTACCACTAAGACGGACGACAAAGGAGCGCGGCCAAATTTAAAAGAACAGACAACGCAGAAGACAGACACCACAAAGAAAGAAGTAGGAACCGAAGCAATGCCGATGCCAGATGTATCACCGATACTGAGGGATGAATTACGCCAAAACAAGCAAGTCCGCAACACTAGTTCCGCTGACAAACCTAGCCAGGGGAAGACACGGCGCGAAATTAAGCTTGCCAACTATGATGGAACGAGTGAATGGAGCGATTTTAAGTCACATTTTGATGACTGTGCGGTGATCAACAACTGGGATGACCAAGAGAAGGGTCTGTACCTTGCAACAGCTTTAAGAGGACAAGCACAGGGAGTGTTTAGTGATCTACCTACTGAGAAAAGAATGGATTATACTACCTTAATAAAGGCATTGCAAGAAAGATTTTCGCCTTCAAACCAGACTGAGTTGTACCGAGTACAATTAAAAGAAAGAAGACAAAAAGCAAGTGAAAGTTTGCCGAAGCTTGGTCAGGCCATAAGAAGATTGGTAAACAGACTTATCCCAACGCACCAAGCGAGGTTAAAGAAACTTTAGCAAGGGAACAATTTTTAGATTCTCTTGTGGATTCAGAGATGAGAATAAGGATAAAACAATCTAGGCCGGAAAACCTCAATCAAACAATATGTCTTGCCGTAGAATTAGAAGCTTTTTACAAGGCTGAAAGAAAATATGACACTGGCAGAGGTCATATGCGCGCCACATGCACAGAACCAAATGAGTCTTACGATAAAATGGCAAAAATGATGGAAGACTTTTCAACAAAAATTGAATCACTACAAAAGGACCTTAATAATTTTAAAAGCGATATGACAAGGAAAGACTCTGATACCCATATGCCTGGATGGAAAGACAAGATACAGTGCTACAATTGTGGAAGATTTGGACATTTTAGAAATTAATGTAGAGCTCCTAAGAAGCCTTACAATGGAAACAATGGTAGGGGAAACGGAGCAGTGCGGCCTTTACACTACAACAATCGGCACAGGCGGATGGAAAGAAGAAAAATTAACGTGGGAGCATATCCTTCAAACATGGAAGCTGGTGTGTACATTGACGTCGCCGTTAATAACCAGCCTACCAAGTTTTTAATAGACACTGGTGCCACGGTAACTTTAGTTTCGCACGCTTTGTTTTACAGAATACATAAAAAGGAACGACCGGAACTTGAACCAATAACCCAAGTCATTATTTCGGCAAATGGAACAGAGCTAAGCATAGCTGGTAAGGGAATGTTCTGTATAGAGATTGGACAAGTTTATAGTTGAAGCCGTGGTTGCTGATATATCTATTGACGGGATACTGGGTTTAGATTTTATGAAAAAAGAATAATTGCAAAATAGATTTACAACAGGAAACCCTTCAATGCAAAAGTAACACATATCCTATGGCGTTTTCTGGCAAAATAGGCTGTTACAGAATTTCAGCCGCAGATGATATCAGTATACCACCAGGAACAGAAGCTTTTTCACGTGGTAGGATTAATGACTATGATACGTTAACCAGTAAACTGCAGATAGGCATTATTGAGCCATGCGAGAAGTTTGTAAAGAGGGACAACGTACGCTTTACTGGCAAAAACCCTGGTTGAAGCACGAGAACATGTGCCAATAAGATTGCTAAATGTTTCAAATAATGTTACAACAATACGAGCCGGAACCATTGTTGGAGAAATAAGCCCAGTAGAAGATGTCATCACCATGACTGGAAACACCAGTAAAGAACACAAAAATCCAAAAGTGGACAACGAATTGCAGAAGCTGGTCAATGAAGCAAGTTCCCATTTGACTGAGAAGCAGAGACATCAAGTTACTAACTGTTTGCAGCAATACAAGTCGTTTTTTGCGCTGTCTGATAACGATCTCGGATGTACTAGTATTGTACGCCATCGCATCAACACCGGAACAAATTATCCTGTCAAACAACCACCTCGGCGGACACCGGTAGCCATGCGCGACGAAATTGACAAACATATTGACAATATGCTAGAACGAGGCGTGATCGAGCCGTCTGAAGGGCCATGGTCATCAGGGATCGTACTTGTAAAAAAAGAAGGACGGGTCGACTCGCTTCTGTGTCGATTATCGTCGACTCAATGACCTTACGGTAAAAGACGCGTATCCGTTACCTCGAATAGACGATTCATTGGAGCAGCTAGCTGGCAACAAGTGGTTCTCAACTTTAAACCTTTGCTCAGGTTATTGGCAGGTAGAGGTAGAAGAGAGTGACCGCCTTAAAACTGCGTTCGCGACACGGCGTGGACTTTTCCAATTTCGTAAAATGCCGTTTGGGCTCGCCTGTGCTCCGGCAACATTTGAGCGGTTAATGGAAAGAGTTATGGCTGGACTACAGTGGAACATTTGCTTGGTGTATTTGGATGACATTATTGTAGTCGGCAGAAATTTGAAGAGATGTTAACTAATTTGCGACAGGTTTTTGATAGATTGATTGACGCCGGGTTAAAGTTAAAACCCAAAAAGTATTCGTTGTTCGCAAAATCAGTGTCCTTCCTTGGACATGTAATAAGTGAGGATGGTGTGGCAACGGATCCACAAAAGGTGGAGGTTATTAAACAATGGTCAGAACCGAAATATGTAAGCGAGTTGCGCTCTTTTCTCGGCCTGTGCGGATATTATAGGAGATACGTGGACAGAGGAGTGTCAAGATGCGTTTCAGACATTGAAATCCAAGCTCCTCGAGGCGCCAATACTGTCACATCCAGATTTTTGAGACCTTTTATACTCGATGCGGACGCAAGTCAGTCTGCAATTGGAGCAGTCCTGTCCCAGGAAATAGACGGAAAAGAAACGGTTATTGCTTATGGTAGCCGTACACTTTCGAAGACCGAGCGTAAATATTGCGTAACTCGAAAAGAGTTACCACTAGTAACCCTAATTTAGCTTGAACGGACAAAAACGTGTTAACGCTATTTAAATGAGATTAATTGTTATTTGATAAAGATTGACAAAAATTAAAAAATATTTTTAATTCATTTCAATTCATTTCAATTCATTTTAACGCCAGTCAAATAGATTTCTTTGCGGTGAATCAATTGAAATCAAGTTGCTGGTAATGTACGTCAAACTATTAGGCCACGCCCCCGTTAAACTATTTCAAACTGGCATCAATTCGTTTTAAACATCGTTGAGACCCGAGCTTTGTACAGGTAAATCACTGAAGCAAGACAAACTTTATTTATTTATCGTTTTTTTTCATCAACTTCAATCGAATTTAGTTATATGCGTGTATTCTCAGTTAAGTCGCATGCTTCACAATTTTAACAAATGAATGAACAATACATGTGACATTAAAGAAATTTAGATAAAAATATTAAAATATTGATGCACGGTTTAAGAAATGTGAATCTGTTGAAAATAAAATAGTAGTATAACATAATTTGAATTTGCCAAAATGCAGTAGATCTTTATCTCACATATTCGTTTTAAAAATTGCTAATTGCTATGAAAACTCGTGGAATCTAAGTAACGTGTGGTACCTTGCAATTGCTTACGAAACTTTAGGTATTCCTGAATATTTATCTTTTCTTTTTTTCTGTTTTACTATATTGTACTCGTAAATAAGATATGTAACGAAAATAAAAGTAACTTCACAGAAATTATTCATTGGGTATATAATTTAAATCTTATATTTTCGGTAGACAACAAATATTCACTAGCTGTATATTAATATATGAAATTGCTGGTAATGAAAAACAATGTTTTGTTAAATAATAAAATTGATGAAGATAATGTTGACATTTGTTGAATTTTAAAAATAAACAGTTAAGTCTTGCTCAAAATTATAAATGAAGTAACAGATCAATGGGCTTTTAAACTATGTTAAATTGTAATACCGGTCGCTGGACCAAACAGGCGTAAATTGTGGAAGAGCATATAATGGACGAGCATATTGAAGCGTTGTTACGATTCGTATATTATCGTGCTATCATGCACATTGACGTACAAAAATTCTTGTAATAAATGAACATGTATCCTGTATATATGAGATAAATTTTAGTTTGGGATAACAACGGGTAGGTTTAGTTAAACGATCTTGACTGGCTATTGGTCGGCATTCTCTTATGCCTTTTAATATGCTCTAGCGTTAAATCAAGTCTGTTAAGACTGTTTTGGACAAACCTAGACCAATCATAAAAAGTAACGTTTAAAAATTTCAGATCGGGTCAAGATCCGTTTAGTGTGTCAGAATGATATTAGGAGTAACGCCCTTTTATGTGGATGATACATTGTATTATAAATGCTAAAATAAAAAAAAAGTATATTATTTTTAATTATGAAACATAAAATCATTCGTTGATATTATTTAAAAAAAAGGAATTGAAAATTTTAAACGTAACACTAATAAAAGAGTGACAACAACATCTTAAATGTGTATTAATGTGGGGTTTTTTTTGTTGTTTTTTTGGTTGTCTTAATGTACTTTAATCATTCTAATCATTTTCTGTGCTTTATTTTGTAATTCATTCATTTGATTGTATAGCGGCACCTTGATTGGTAAATAAAATTATCTTATCTTATCTTATCTTATAAATTTCATACGTCCAATTCACGTTTCTGGATTTTACTTCATCCGGAACGATCAATAACGCAAAATACAAATACTTTATATGTAAGATCATTTATATAGTTAATTTCGTTATCCTCTTTAGGCCGCATCAGGGAACCATGTCTCCGTTTAAACTAAGCTTCTGAAACTGCTCTTAGGCCGTGAAGTGAAAGTGATAAAACTATAATAAAAACAGAAATGAAGGACCCCGTCAAGATCCTCATAGATTTAAACAATAGATATGTATGACATAAATTTAAGTGTAGCATTGAATATATGTCTTAGTCTCTTAGTACATTTGTTTGTAAATTTCATTTGAATAAAAAACTTATTTAATATAAATATGTATTTATTTGTTTGTTCAGATTGCACTATTATAAATAATTCTTCTTCGTCTTCTACCTCTTAACTGTAGAATTAGCGTATTTATGCGTTAAATATACGGTCTATAAAGATTTAGTTCGATGGCACTTGTTAATAATCTAAAGGTAATAAAATGAACGATCCATAAAATAACGTGGCAATTACAATGGCTATTTCACAGTTATATCATACGTTCACTCGTAATGGTATCATACATGTACCTCCGTGTGGGGTGTATAAGGTTCTAAATCATGTTTTTATAGCTTCTTTCAAACACTATTGACGACGTTGTTCAAACTACATGCACATATCACAAAACTGCAAATTAAATATAGTTAAAAAGATTATACGATTTTGAAAATGCATTTTTTTTCTATCAAAAATGTAGGGTCGTGTATGTGTAACTGTAAATGTTTACCTAAAATGTATTGAATTGAAAAAGAATAGATTTGTTCTCAAATATTAAACAAATGAAACATTTTCCGAAAACAAATTCCACATAATAACGTTTTGTCCTTTAATTCTTTTTTGGGGTGTCCGTTAAAATACCGCAAAAGTCCCCCTTAGTGCACATAGAACAAAAAAATGCACTAAAGGACCTGATGGAATGATACAATTGGCACAAAAGACATTGCATATACAAGTCAACGTTTTAAAAAAAAAACAATTTCAAATTTTATAATCACATTTAGACAGTGATTTTATATTTTATCGACACGCGCCGCACTCAGTTGACAGTAATATATAAACCAGATGCTCCGCAGGGCGTAGCTTTATACGACCGCAGAGGTTGAACCCTGAACGGTTGGGGCAAGTATGGACACAACATTCAAGCTGGATTCCGCTCTAAATTTGGATTGTGATTAAATAGTTGACACAGCATAGGTTTCTGACACAGAATGAATGTATTCAAATGAACTTAAAATTTTTGTTTTCTCTTAGAGCAATTCACTATGCTGTTGAATATTAATCCTCTCAAAAAAATGTTTGAAGAAATTTTCTTTTTATTTATGAAATTTCAAATGAGAAAAATTGAACCCAATTTTTTAATCACATCCCCCTTTCCCTTATTCCAAAACTAATTTCAATTAAAATATTCTAATGGAATTTGCAACAATTACTACTCATTTAAATACATCATAAAATATTAAGATGTAAAAAAACTGCTTGTTATCACT
Source organism: Mytilus edulis (assembly GCA_019925275.1). NCBI lineage: Eukaryota > Metazoa > Mollusca > Bivalvia > Mytilida > Mytilidae > Mytilus > Mytilus edulis. Next base: position 79,630,799 of record CM034350.1, on the reverse strand, counting down.
GAATGGTAAAGATTATTTAAATTTATCAGTTGGTAGTAAAAAGTGAATATACATTGTATATTGTATATAACAAAGATTTAAGTTGATTCTGGACAAAGAAAGATAACTCCAATTAAAAAAATTCTTGCAGATATTTCTTGCTTACTATACTGGACAAAGAAAGATAACTCTTCATTAAAAAAAAATTTGCTATTTCACAATATTGTGAAATTAGATATTTCTTGCCATTGCACAATACTGTGCAATTGAAAAGACTTGCTATTGCACAATACCTAATATAATAATTTTAGATCCTGATTTGGACCAACTTGAAAACTGGGCCCATAATCAAAAATCTAGGTACATGTTTAGATTCAGCATATCAAAGAAGCCCAAGAATTTAATTTTTGTTAAAATCAAACTTAGTTTAATTTTGGACCCTTTGCACTTTAATTTAGACCAATTTTAAAACTGGACCAAAAATTAAGAATCTACATAGACAGTTAGATTTGGCATATCAACGAACTCCAATTATTAAATTTTTGATGAAATCAAACAATGTTTAATTTTGGACCTCGATTTGGGCCAACTTGAAAACTGGGCCAATAATCAAAAATCTAAGTACATTTTTAGATTCAGCATATCAAAGAACCCCAAGGTTTCAATTTTTGTTAAAATCAAACTAAGTTTAATTTTGGACCCTTTGGACCTTAATGTAGACCAATTTGAAAACGGGACCAAAAATTAAGAATCTACATACACAGTTAGATTCGGCATATTAAAGAACCCCAATTATTCAATTTTGATGAAATCAAACAAAGTTTAATTTTGGACCCTTTGGGCCCCTTTTTCCTTAACTGTTGGGACCAAAACTCCCAAAATCAATACCAACCTTCCTTTTATAGTCATAAACCTTGTGTTTAAATTTCATAGATTTCTATTTACTTATACTAACGCTATGGTGCGAAAACCAAGAAAAATGCTTATTTGGGTCCCTTTTTGGCCCCTAATTCCTAAACTGTTGGGACCGAAACTCCCAAAATTATTACCAACCTTCCTTTTGTGGTCATAAACATTGTGTTTAAATTTCATTGATTTCTATTTACTTTAACTAAAGTTATTGTGCGAAAACCAAGAATAATGCTTATTTGGGCCCTTTGTTGGCCCCTAATTCCTAAACTGTTGAAACCAAAACTCCCAAAATCAATCCCAACCTTTCTTTTGTGGTCATAAACCTTGTGTCAAAATTTCATAGATTTCTATTAACTTAAACTTAAGTTATAGTGCGAAAACCAAGAAAATGCTTATTTGGGCCCTTTTTGGCCCCTAATTCCTAAAATGTTGGGACCAAAACTCCCAAAATCAATACCAGCCTTCCTTTTATGGTCATAAACCTTGTGTTAAAATTTCATAGATTTCTATTCACTTTTACTAAAGTTAGAGTGCGAAAACTAAAAGTATTCGGACGACGACGACGACGACGACGACGCCAACGTGATAGCAATATACGACGAAAATTTTTTCAAAATTTGCGGTCGTATAAAAATCATGTTCGTTCAACCTTGACCCGTTTTGAATACACTAGTATACTTATTAAGAATGTATATATTATGTTATTTCATGTTGTTCTTGGTTTTTTTTATGGTATAGTTATTACTGCCATATCTATTTTGCTTTTCTGACTGTTATAGTTTTTACTTCTATGTAAGAGTGTATTTTCTTCTTATTTTTGTTTCTTTTAATTTCGTCTGCTTGTTCCGTAAGACTTTTATTAGTTCACTTTTTTAAGTTCTGTAGAAATGTTTTATAAAGATATTTTGAAATAGTAAAAAATATATAGAGATTTTATTTTAACCAACACATACTGATATAATAGAAGATAAACATATTTCGCAAAGTATAATAGTTTATTACATTTTTGTTGAGTCAGAGACATATATACACATATGTGTATATATATGTCTCTGGTTGAGCCTTCCGACTTTTATTGCAATAGCTATCTACAAACCACAAAAAATTACTCTGTGGGTAAAGTGTTTGAAACTTTAATTACTTTCTTAACTATCCTGGATTTCTAATAAAATAGGACAGAAGCTTGTTTATGATTATGATAGCTTAAAAAAAATGTTTATCCGTATTTTTATTTATAACTAATTTTTTTGGTTTTCAAGTTCTGTAAGCTGATATACATGCACTCTGGTTAGAGTTTAAAAAAAAAATCACATTTTCCAGTCGGGGCCTTTTAGTGATCGGTCGACTATATGGAAGGGGTTTTCTCGTTATTGAAGGCCGGATTGTTGCCTATAATTGCTTACATCCACTTCAGTTTAGGAGGTTGAGCGTACACACACATGCATGCTTATCACGTCATCTTCTTTCTGTGAAAATCCCAAGTCAGTGGCCTGTAGTTCAGTGGTTGCCGTTGGTTCATGTCTGGCATATTATTTTATTTTTGTTTTTGTAAATTGTTGTTTTTTTCTAGATAAGGCCGTTAGTTTTCGAATTTAATTGTTCAAAATTTGTTTATGTTGGGACCTTTTATATATATATATATATATATATCCGATTATAAGGTATGGTCGCCCAATATAGCTTACATGTGTACATCCAATTAATTTGATGGATTGTTGTATAATTGCAAATCATATCACATCTCCTTAATTTTTTTTTTATTGAAAATGAGCTTTGATAAGTTGGACAAGCGATTGTACAGGAAAGGCCCAAGTGATAGTACAGTAAACTCGTAAGCAATTGTACAGTCAATTAATTTATCCGATATTGAAAAAATTATAATTTGTGAATCTCTACTGGTGCAATGGCTTTTAAACTTTCAGACAGGTAAGACCATACAACAGAAATAGTACTTTTAAAATTTCTGGACTCAACGATGTGTATTTCAATGATTATTGACATTTTTATCGCTGTTGTGTGACAGTTCTGATCGATATATTAAAAGCTCCTCTATTCGACGAAAAACGTTTGTATGCATACGGCGTTTATTATTTGATTGGTTCATATATACATATAGAATGTTTTGAATGTCTAGAACAAACGTTATATAGTATCATTTGATTCACTATTGGAAAACTTTCCATGTTGCAACTTGTTATATTTTCGAATGTCGAAAATGTAGAAACCGTACAGTTCCGTTCCAACACAATATAATAATGATGTAATCGGGTTTTTAAGATCCCCACGAATGCCACATTTTCCCATCTTAATGTCTATCAATCTCTTATGAAAGTATGTACAAATGTAAACTCCTGTGTTGTTAAGAAGGACATAAAATACTTGAAATCAAGTTGAAAATAAACTACGCTAAATCATTAAGTTCATTCCACAACTATCATTAACTTATCAATTAGTAACAATCAAATGACAATTGTTTATTGGATAAGGTTGACTGAACATTGATGCTTGGGAATTTGCAATAAGCCTTCGGTCACATTGCATGCGCTGATAAAAAAGAAAGTCAATTTCAAAATTATGATATAAATTGATACCCAAATTTATATTTATGAGTTATATACTTATATCTTCTCATATCCATGTTTGTGGTTTAATAACATCGTTTTAATGTCCTTAGTGCAAAAACTTTGTTCTTAATGCACCAATGATTTGTATAGTCCTTCAGTGCACTAAGAAGTCCTTTGTGGTATTTCTACACACCGTACAAAATTTGGCTGTGATCAAAATGTTAAAAAAAAATTACCCATTTATTATAACAATTTTCAAATATTTAAGATTAAATTATGCAAGGAAAAGTGCCTTTGTTTTCTGTCAAAATGATTTACCTTTTTTGACATAAAGTTGTCGATACATAAATTGGATACCCTGCATTTCAATAGCATATTATCAAATAGCTGAAAGATCACCTACATTTTCATAACAGGGAATCCGTTAGTATTGAAACCCCCTGTCCTTTAGGGTGAATAGGGTATAGAAATATGGTCACTTGGTCTTCTCCAGACCGGCAGTAAAACGCTTGCCGAAATGGGGCGTCCGTTTGGCTGTGCGGGATGTATCAAGTTCGCAGTCACGTCCGGTCAGAAGGGTGACGTGAAATCTGATGCCTCGTGTAAAGAGACTGCAACGCTCTTTGTTCTTTGCACGTTAAGAATCCTTGCAACAACTCTTTTGAGGGGTCCGTAGGTGGCCTGTTACAAGGCAAAATTTCTCGGCCTATACAAGATATCCTCATTTTCCAGTGGCAGTCCAAATTTCCCTGACCATCATCCCAGATGGCCTCTATCGTATCAACATACCTAGTGTATTTATTGTGAACTTGTTCTCGTCCTGAATATGCATGAACTATTTTCCACTGGACGTTAAGCAACAAACAATCAATCAATCATTCAATCAATCCCTGTCCTTAATAATTCAATTTGTCGTTCTGCATTATTTTGGCGTAAGAAATTAAAGACGCACACATTCAGGCTAACGCCCTTAAGGTGTATAGCATATAGATATAGGAAGATGTGGTGTGAGTGCCAATGAGACAATTCTCCATCCAAATTACAATTAATGAAAGTAAACCATTGTAGGCTTATGTACGGCCTTCAACACGGAGCCTTGGCTCGCAACGAACAACAAGCTATAAAGGGCCCCAAAATTACTAGTGTCAAACCATTCAAACGGGAAAAACAACGGTTTAATAGTTTTGTATTTCATATTACTTCCCAGATAGGTTTCTTCATTCGTGTCCCTTACACCCACACTAATAAGCTGTGATTTCTGTGTGAATAAATTTTTTTAAAGTTTCAAATGAAGTGCATGGATGTAAGTAATGATAGGCAACCGCAATGCCTTCAATAATGAGAAGAAAACATAACGTATAATCGGCTTGAAATTGTCCCGCTTGATGATTATACATTTTTGTTTCCTATAGAGAAATAAATTATCGATTTAAATTATTTTTTACATCATAAAAAAGGGTACAATATCATAAAAACAATTTTGTGAAAAGCGATGAAAATTTAGTGACCTCAATATAAATTTGAACCCCTCTTAATCTTTCCTGTGTTTACGAGCACAAAATTCAAGGATCCCTATTTTTTTTTAACTGTCTTTATGAAAGTTAGCACCGACGGTTAGCTTTACACTAGTAAGTTTGTCTTAAATATAATTGGCTTTGTGTTAAAACTGTCGTTCCGTTGCTGTCTTGCGGACGAATACCCGAAATCTCTGTGTCATCGGCAATCATACAGAAATGACTTTATATCGGGTTATTTAAATTAAATACTCTGTTTTTTGCATAGAAAAAATTCTTCGTTAATCTGAGCATTGAAAGAATACTTCATATCACAAGCTATAAATATGGATACAAAAAAATCTAAGCGAAATTGATAATATCGCAAAGAAATGTGTTGTATTGCAGTAAATATAACACTTGTTTTCGTTTAATTGTAAACATGTTGTAGCCCATCATGCATTGTTTCTTGTTTAGTGGATTGGTAAAAAAAGCGCCCAAAAGAAAAGGTTCAAAATAAATTACGTCACACGTTAATACATTATAATAACAGATGCTCGGACATACGTATGGTAATTCATGCATATCCTAAAAGGTCGTGTTCTCGATCTGTTAAAACGGAAATGACACGGCCGGGTATTATAAAGGTTTGAGGGACTTTTAATGTCAAATTCATATCCCTGGGCAACGAAATTATCGATTTGTTAAAAAAAACACCGTGTGTACGCTGGTGTCTTCCTCGAATGCCAACATTTTATATGTTACCTATTCCTTGAATGCCAACAAAAATATTTCTGTTTTTATAAGATGAAATTGTAACATTTTATCACATTTTGATAAGAAAAGTAGCAAAATTTAAGGGTTAAATAATTATGAATATAAAGATAGAAAGAAAATGATTTTTGTTACTTTTTATTAAAAAATAAATAAATTTGGGAATGAACAAGTTTTATTAACATAAGACATATATATAAATATAACATTTATATTTAGTTAAATATAATTATTTCAAACTAAAAGAGGATATTAGAGATTTATTTTGTTCCATATTATTATAAATATTTATTTGTTAAGTATATATACATGAAATATATGAATATTTTAATTAAACAATTAACCATAAAATAGGGTAACAAGAATTTAGTCTATCGCGGATTGATTTTTTTAGTTGTTTGTGACTTTGAACTAGCTGTCAGTAACTGCAAGTTTTCTCAGAGGATGTACTTTACAAGTGTTTTTTGTTTGTTTGGATATACAAGAACCTGACCACGTCTATTCTGTGTAGTATTTCTATTTATTTACATCTGATGAGTTAAACCGGTTTCATCTGATTTGTATAGTTAGTTCCACTATGTGGTATGGGCTTTGCTCATAGTTGAAGACTGTACGGTGACCTATACTTGTGAATTTCTGTGTCATTTGGTCTCTTGTGGAAATGTGTCTCAATTCCAATCAAACTACATTACTTTGTTTCATAAGAACACCGATGATTTGCGAACACGATAAACCCCTAACCAGTATCATTTCATGAAGCACTTGCAAAAAAGTGTGTAGTATTATTACTAAGAAAATATCCTGAACAAACTGAACATCATACATCAATAGTATTCTAACACGTGATACAAAGTTTCAAGAAATTTAATCAAGTAATATGGTAGGATGTTACAGCACACACAACTATAGAAATATTGAAAAAAAAACCTTCAAAGTCCAAAGAGGCTTCACATTTGTGTAAACTAGAATTTCTCACAATATGCACATGTGATGCAACACTTTTCAAAGTTTCATTTTAAGAGAATCGTTCAAGTAGTATCATTAGAAAAAATTTCAACAACGTAACAAACATGAATTAGATTTTAACTATCTGTTTAATTATGCCTCGTTCACACGGACATTTAATTCGAATTAAAAAAGAAGAGTGTGTGTACGCGATTAGCGAATTCAATTCGAATTAAATAAAATTGACAATGGAAATGGGGAATGTGTCAAAGAGACAACAACCCGACCAAATAAAAAAACAACAGCAAAATGTCACCAACAGGTCTTCAATGTAGCGAGAAATTCCCGCACCCGGAGACGTCCTTCAGGTGGCTCCTAAACAAATATATACTAGTTCAGTGATAATGAACGCCATACTAATTTCCAAATTGTACACAAGAAACTAAAATTAAAATAATACAAGACTAAGAAAGGCCAGAGGCTCCTGACTTGGGACAGGCGCAAAAATGCGGCGGGGTTAAACATGTTTGTGAGATCTCAACCCCCCCCCCCCCCTATACCTCTAAATGTCCATTTTTGATAAGCATGCTCTCGTGTTGTGATAACTTTTTGCACCTATTCCTCGAAAGCCAACATTATCTATAGGTAAATTGTCGGTAGATCAAAAGGATGTTGGCATTCAAGGAATATACGCTGACTTATAAAAGTGTTTTAGTCTTTCATGCTGTTTAGTCTGAGCAATGTTTGTAGGACGTTATAAATAAAAAAGGAAAACCGTCAAAACATTATGTGAACGGAAAATACATGGGCTTTGCATACGTGTCTCAAACCATTTAGAAAATCTAGAATATGTGTGAATAATGAATATTTATATTATTTAGACTTTAATATTGTTGTTTTTTGAATATTGTATCTACAAGTTCATCACGATTTAGAGCTTGGCATTTCGTGTAGACACATGTTTCTTGTTGAAGACTAAACATGCGGTCTTGATTTACCTATAGGGTTTTTGTCGTTTGGCTGCCGTCAAATTGAATTATATCCCATATCTCTTATATTATGAGCTTTAAAATCGGCTTATAAGAATTCATTATTGAAAGGTTTATTTGCAATTCTATATGAATATGCCGTAATATATTTATCGGTGTGAGCTGTACCTGTACCACATACGTATATATGAACTTTATTAATTTCGATCTAAAAAAAAGTTCCTAGAAATAGATATTTTAAAAAAGTCTTAATAAATTCCAATGATCACAAATCTAATCTAAATCCATTTTTTTTCGTGATTCTAACATACGTTGTTCCTTTTTTTTTTTGGTTTAATTTTGTAGTAATTTGCTAGTCAGTCAGATTCGGATTCCGGGTTACATTGCGTACGCTTTGTCCTTTGGTTTGAAAATACATAATTTTAGCATTATTAATTTTTTTTTATCTTTGCTACGCTCGATGTTTTTGCTTCCGCTGTATCAAAGCTTAGTTGGTTTTTTTAGTGAATTAGTCAAAATGTCCGTATAATGTACAATTTATAGTAATATTTCTTTTCGTGACTTGTTTATTCTTCAATATAAGCGTTGGCTATTTTTATCTGACAATTTCAAATTTGTCTAGAAAGTTCGCTATAGTGTTCCATAAGTGTCTTAGAGCTTAGTGCATCAAAGCGGCCTGGGTGGGTTTTAGACGTACCGGCAAGTACCTGGCCCACAATAGCACAACCGTTCTTTTGATGATCATTTTTTTAAATTGCTGGGACTATCATACTAATAGCAGTAGAGAATTCTCGATATCTGACTTAACTAACGTCATACATAAAGTATACGTAAGAAATCAAAATTAAGACTATATTTGAGATTGAATTGTTACCCTTTTTCCGAAATGCATTCAGCCATAATTTCGCCTTTATCTTCATATTTTCCCTTAATCTAATTAGGATACTAGTATTTGAATTAAGGCAACATTAGTGGGAAACGTTTATTTTCAGTTAGGGAATCATGAATAAATTGGACAATTAAACAATCTTTTGTTGGTTGATAAGTGTAAGTCTTTTTTGTTTGAAAGAAACAAAGCGATCAAAAAAACAGATACAGCCCAATGCCATTAATCGGCTAAATTCTGCTTTATGGTCTGGTGTTGTTTTTGTTATCTCGGACTTTAATATCTCAGATCGTTAATCTATGTCCTAGCTTAGACTTATTTCTTACGAGTTATTTATTGTGAATTGTTGCAACTGTCTTTTTAAACTTATTTTTACCGACTGCTGTTGCATCCTTTCTAAATTTAGGAGAAAATTTTGAGTCGGTAAACATGATTGTCCACCGCCCTAATTTCTGCTTGGTCATATGCTTCTCAGTGCTTGACTTTTTTGCTGCTTAAAATATTTGTGTTTGGTTCGCACTTCTCGTTTTAATTCCCTTTCCAAAAAAGAGATTTCGTCATTGTACAATTAGTCGATCTTTAAGCTAACATCTGATATACTTTGTTAAAAATGTCAAGGGTTAATAAATTAAGTCAAAGCATATTATTATTAAAATATTATAATTGAAATAAAAAATCTCAAAATACAAATATCATCTCACTTTTTTTTACCGTCTATCCACGATATTCACACCAAAATAGGTTGTATCTCTAATTTAAAGTTGTGTTTGACGTATAGTTATCATAACTAATATTTTGAAGGTTTTTTTTCTCCGAAAAAAAACCTTCAGATATACCTTATAGGCAAGTCAGAATCAACATGTGTGAAATTATAGAAAAATCTAAAAATAAATAAAAACTTCACGCCAACATATAAATGTGTCGTATATCTTATATCAGGATACTGAGTTCTTATTTGTTTATTGTCGTCAGTACATAATTAAGACAATCTGAAACATAGGGACTCGGTTAGCAGATTTAAATTTTGTAAATCAATGTTTTTAATTTATTTTTTAATTTTCCTGTCTATTTGCATTACTTTTTCAGTATATGGATATGGATAGTAAACTGCACATTGCCAGAAAACTACGGAAGCGTATTAGCGCCACACATTTTTTTTTTTCCTATGTTTGCGTTATAACGCAAACCTTTGCGTTATAACGCAAACATTTTGATTTCAATTATTCATTAAGTTTTGTATATATGTTCGTCAGTCATTCATTTCGGATGTGATTTACTAGTAGATAAAAAAAGAAACATACATACAAGGCCAAATCATTAGAATAAATATGCAAAGGAATAATGGAATACTTGAAGTGCAATTATACATAAATTAAGACTGATTTGTGCATCAGAAAAGTATAGAATTTAGCAAGAAAATAGATATAGTTTAGTATATAGTCATATTTAAATTGAAAGATCAAAAATAATGTCATACAATTGTGAAACCTCCAAGTCAAATAGACAAAATGATCTTACTGCTTTAAAATGAATTATTAATAAGGATACATAATTTTTTTAAATCTCAGAATATGATCCAGATTCTTTGATAGAAAGTCATTGAATTTTCATTTCAATATAATGTAGTATTTTTAAGATGCTTGGGTAGCAATGTGAATAGAGAGAACATATTTTATTAATAAAACATCTTCATTCTATACATTTATTGCCAAAGGGTAGCTTCTGGAATCTAACCTACTTTACACATTTCTCAATCGAGAGCTTACTTTGGAAGTATATTTATATTCGGTTATAGCTATATTAGCAGGGTTGATTTTTTTTTAGGTATAATAAACCTCAATTTACTCAATTTTCTTTGTAATATATATACTAGTAGTAACATGGATATCGTTTTTGTGGACCTTTATAGTTTGTTGTTTTTTGTGAGCCAATGCTCCGTGTTGAAGACCGTAATTCGGCCTATGATGGTTTACTTTTACGAATAGTGACTTAGATGGGGAGTTTTCTAAATGGCACTCATACCACATCTTCTTATATTATTCTGCTCATTATTAGTCATTGATATGATCTAATTATTCAAGCATTTTACTTTGCAATGACTACAAAGGTGATAAATTTTAATATATACAGCCACCTCCATTAATAACTACTGTTTCCTCTGAATCTTAAATAAGAAATAAGATAAGACAAATGTTTGCGTTATAATGCAAATGTTTGCGTTGTAACGCAAATGTTTGCATTATAACGCAAAGGTTTGCGTTATAACGCAAAAGGTTTGCGTTGTAACGCAAAGGTTTGCGTTATTACGCAAAGCTTAAGGTTTGCGTTATAACGCAAAGGTTTGCGTTATAACGCAAAGGTTAGCGTTTAACGCAAACATAGGAAAAAAAAAAAAAAAAAAATGTGTGGCGCTAATACGCTTCCGTAGAAAACAAAGAAATAGTGATGGCAACTTTAAATACGTTAATATAGTAATGCAAAAAGACAGGAAATAATAAAAAATAAATTAAAAACACTGATTTACAAAATTTTAATCTGCTAACCGAGTCCCTATGATCTGAAATTGAGCCCTGGGTCTGGACTAAAGCTCAATAACGAAGGTCATACGGTAACCAATAGTTGCTTAAAATCAACATTACTCCCCCTTGTATTTAGCTATCTGATTGTTAATATTGTTAGATATCGACCATTCATCTATTGTGGTTGAACAAAGGATTTTTTGAAAGTTTTATTCTTTATTGCTTCATATATATTTCATCAAATTGTCTGTACGAAAAAAAATGCCCCTCCGCATCAAATTTTTAAACAAATAATAGATTGTTCGTTCCTTCTATGATGTTAACATTAGAAAGAAAATTAACGGAACATCTGAGTGGCTATCTCCTGGCCATATTGTACCAAACATCTCTTTATACGAGTATCCACAGTAAGGTTGAACACATAAATAACGAAGTTTATATTTGGGAAGAACTTCTTGCAAATACGTTTATGAAATATCAAATGAAACAAGTGTGGACACAGGCTAGCGTGGATAGTATCCAGCATATAAAGAATTACGCGATCAAACTCATAAGACCCAAACAAATTCGAACTTGGTCTGGATTCAATCATGGACATTTGCCAGCCAGACAATACCACCAGAAAGACAGATGTACAGACAGATAAGACCATCAGACCGACAAGACCATCATAGAGACATACCGACAGGCAAGACCACCAGAGAGTCACACAAAACCACCAGACAGACACATAAAAAACACCACCAGACAGACACATAAAAAACACCACCAAACAGACACACAAATAAGACCACCAAACAGACACAGACCAACAGATAGACAGAAAAGACCACTAAACAGACAGACAGACAGACAAGACCACCAGCTAGACAGACAGACAAGACCACCAGACAGACAGACACACAAAACCACCAGACAGACAGACACACCAGATAAACAGACAGACGGGTTTTTTTTTCTACGCAAACTTTTTTTTCGCCTTTGGCGACAAGATGAAAATATTTTTTTTTCTTTCAATTTCAGCATTACATATACTGGCACCCTAAGGGTGAAACAAACATTTTTTTTTTCTCAGGGTCAAAAACAAATTTCTCAAAATACTGGAAACAAACTTTTTTTCCAAAACAAACCATAGGCACCCCCCCCCCCCCCCCCCCCAGAAAATCAAATGGTTCCTATAAAAAAAATAGTTTTCTGTGATCTTTATGTTTTATATATATCCCCCTTTTGACGCCTTTCTACCATGGACATCGATGTTTCCTCCTTGTTGACACCATGTAAACGGATTTCATCTCTGATATTAAAACATTTGTTTCATCAAAGAGCTTAATACATTTGTTTCATTATAGAGCTTAAAACATTTGTTTCATCATTACATTTTTTTAGATAAGGTTGTACAAGTTCCGGTTGAATGAAATTAAAAAAAAAATACAGGACAGAAAATTTGATTTCAAAAATACAGGACATGAGTTCCGATTGAAAAAATGCAGGATGAGTTACTGGGCAAAAAAAACCCAGGACCAAATATAGTGAAAAATAAAAATGCAGGACAGAAATTACAACTTTAAAAAAATTTTGAACGTTTTAAGGCGCCAACCTTCACTCTCAACCTGATACAGCAGTATATTAACATTACAAACAAAAAATACGCACTATAAAATATTATTTGAAAACGGCTTTACTCAGGCTATAAAAAAATGAAAGTATTATGAAATCGTGTGTACCAGTGTATGACTGAAATTTCTTCAAATTTACTTTTCATATGTTGTAATGGCTCTTGCTCTTTCGGCATGAAAGGGGATATAATTTCAGAGAGCTAAAAAGAAATAAAAATTTTTGCAGCCATCAGCTACATTTCGTTTTATCTGTTTTGACTCCTTATAATTTTAAAATCTTGATTTATTTCCTTGCATAAACTTCACAAAGTTTGTTCGATTTCCTGTAGTATGCGCTGCAACGCATTTAAAAAATTGGAATTGGTGACTGGGGGCTCTACAAAGATCTTCTAGTAATCTAAATAAGTGTTCATCGGTTGATAAATAACATTGCACATTAACATAACAACTGTAAAGATACAAATGTCGTCTTCACCAAAAACTTAAATAAATCAATTTGGAAAAAAGGTTTCAAATATGAGGGGGGATAGGACCTTTATCGTGACTTCGGGATCGGGGGTTTTTAAGCTCGAGATTTCGGGATCGACCCTTTCGGGATCCGGGAATCATTTTTTTTCGGGTTTCGGGACGTCGGGATTTACTTTATTTAAATTCGGGACCTTGGGATTTCGTTTTTTTTAAGTCCGCGATTTCATGATCAGGACCCCTCCTACCCCCTCTCAAATATGTCAACTTAAATGAAAAGATACTGATATATTTCATTTTATCTATAAAAATCGTATTTTTTTAATTTCTGTCAAAAAAATATAAATCTGTAAAAACAATCACCGACTTACCATCTTACGTATGCAAAGTCAGTGATTAATACATACGTTTTCACCTATTTAACGGTCTAAAAATGATTTTGGGAAAAGAAAGACAATCCAATTCTTTTATTTTCACTTTCATATGTATAATGTATGTTGAAATGACGCTTGGAAGGTATAAATAACATGAAGTTGACGCTTCCTACGTACAAATACCATTGTTAAGTAACATTTAACGTATAAAGTAGATACTTATGTCGCTTATGTTGTTTTCTCTAATAGACCCCGATAAATCAGAGCTCTACCGTTAAATAGTAATAATTATTATTAATGTTATTATTTTATTTTTTACGCTGTCTTAATTTGTAAATAATTATTAAGTATAATATGTATAGTATAGCGTCGTGTAAGTCATTTTTGGGCTAGACATTGTTTGCTTTATAGTGTATTGAATAATTTTTATTGCAATCAATTTATAATTCATTACAAGGAAAACTAAACTAAGTGGACCGTATGTCATCGCATACAAGACAGCTGATTGGATAAATATGATAGGCTGTTACGCCTACATTGATTCTGTGGTCCAATCGAATACCAGCAGACTCCTGTCAGTAAAAACAAATTTCAAGCGTGGATAAATTAGAGATTTATTTGTGTATTCAATAGTTGAAAAATAAGTTAAACTATTCGTTTAATCTTTTTTTGGTGAATTTCAAAAACTGTTTTTTTTTCACTTTCTTTAATATAGAAAGGTATTTAAATATGAGCGTACCACATGTAACGGAATTTTACAAGCATTTTATATAGCGACTTGTGTTTTCCGGAACGTACTATTTTCAATATTTCACAGACCTCTGAAAAAATTAGATCATACAGGTTTCATCTACCATGTGCATAAAAAGCACTATCAAATTTTATTTGTAAATTGTAAAATACTAAGAATATTTTTGTATATGTACTAAATAATCTGAAATAAAACAAAACATATTTCTCTCGGCCTGAATTCAATCGTAATCTGAAATAAAACAAAACATATTTCTTTCGGCCTGAATTTAGTCGTAAGCAAATTTTCATATCTATTTGCAAATGACAAAGAATTCTCCTTAAACTGTGATTCATTGATATTTAATATTTAAGAATTGAATGCTTCTTTTTGTAAATTTATTGGGTGGTAAAAGCGTTGACCGAAGTACATTTTGTATGAAGCGCGGAAGCGCTTCATTCTAAAAATGTACGCACGGTCAACGCTTTTACAACCCTATAAAGTTTCAAAAAGAAGTATTCAATACTTATAATTACATTTTTTTAGCTTAAATCATGAAAACACGATTTTTATCCAGTTTTATTTAATTCACCTGTGCACTTTTTTGTGGGACCTCGTGTCATCATGCATGATAAATGTTATTGTCTGATGCAATTGTCCACGGAATAACATGTTAGCCAATCAGAATAACGTATTATAATGAAACTTACATCTAATGTAATTATTACTTCCATGATTAAACCGACAGACTAACTTTAAAGGACAAAATACAAGCGTGTACTACCAGCCAAGGAAATGAGTTTAATTAAAGTAACTAATCTAAGTGGTCATCGATGTGCAATATTTGACAATGGGCATTTTTTGTGGACCAAATTGAATGCAATACAAATAAGGTATACTATCAATCAAAATTAAATACTTTTGAATGTAACAATATGCTACAAATTCATTTGGTTCACTGAATTTTTATATTTTTTTTTTTATCTAAATAAAAATGTAATAAACTGCTCCCGTTTAATATAAATAAGAAGATGTGGTATGTGTGCCAATGAAACAACTCTCCGTCAAGTCACATGGTATAATTTAATTAGAGGTCAAAAGTACGGCCTCAACACGGAGCTTTGGTCCTCATTGATCAGCAGCTATAACGGTCCCTAAAATGACAATACAATTAAAACAAAAGTATAATCTATAAGTACGGTCATTTCGCTACGTTATTTCGTCAATTCCGAATTGCAAGTAAGCGTCTCAGTCACTGTTTATCAAAATGAACACTGGTGCCTAAAAAAATCTGATTCGAAACTGAAATTCAAACCATTAGATTTTATCAATCGTGTCTTAAATAACGTTGTTTGATATTTTTTCTATGATATGATTAACTCCAGTATTTATTTCGTGCTAAAAAAATAAAGATAAAAAAGATAAATGGAGTTATCGACATCGGTCTTTATATGTATATAATGGTCAATATAAACTGTCAATTAAATTTTTAAAATATACTTATATTGTTGTTGAATTTATTTAAAAAATAAAATGATGTTTTTTCGTAAATGTAATAATTCAACCCGGTTTAACCTTTTAAATTTTACATAAAAGATAAAACATGGAACTTCATTCATCATACGTCCATTACGTTCACGAATGGGTAACTGCTATTAGAGTATAAAGCAGCATATCATTCGTTAATAAACTTCAGAAAAAAAACGCAATTTGTAATCTGTGGTTTGAATTTTCGTCAGATGTGCCACTGACACAATGGCTGTATTATGGGTGAAATATTTGCCACTAGACGTTTAGTAAAACCCATTCAAATCCAAATCAAACCGCTCTATTTGAGGCCAAAAAAACGTGACAGGCAGTGCTATCAGATGTATATGATCAGATTTGCTTCAGCCATCAGTGCACATGTTAAATAAGTGATGCACGAAAAAAAGGAGATGTAAGATATTCGCCAATGAGACAGCAACCGAACTACGGAAATAACCGAAAGCCATCTAAAGGGAGACGTGTCGACTTCAACAAAAGACAAATATTCCAACATTATGTCTTATAAGTGCTATCAATTATTTATTTCGGACAGAACTCGGACATCGTAGAGTCTATACATTTGTAACATATTGGACTTTCATGTTACGTATTGCATTGAAACATGAACGTGGACCTCGATGAGAACAAATGGATTGAAAGTTTGCAATTTTACTATTTTATTTTTAACAGATTCACATTTCTTAAACCGTGCATCAATATTTTAATGTTTTTATTTAAATTTCTTAAATGTCACATGTATTGTTCATTCATTTGTTAAAAATTGTGAAGCATGCGACTTTACTAAGAATACACACATTTAACTGAATTCGATAAAATTTGATGACAAAAAAACGATAAATAAATAAAGTTTGTCTTGCTTGAGTGATTTACCTGTACAAAGCTCGGGTCTCAACGATGTTTAAAACGAATTGATGCCAGTTTGAAATAGTTTAACGGGGGCGTGGCCTAATAGTTTGACGTACATTACCAGCAACTTGATTTCAATTGATTCACCGCAAAGAAATCTATTTGACTGGCGTTAAAATGAATTGAAATGAATTGAAATGAATTGAAATGAATTAAAAATATTTTTTAATTTTTGTCAATCTTTATCAAATAACAATTAATCTCATTTAAATAGCGTTAACACGTTTTTGTCCGTTCAAGCTAAATTCGGGTTACTAGTGTACTCGCCGTAGTTCATTTTGTTAAGCATTTTCGGCATTTTCTGTATGGAAGAATGTTTGTTGTTAGAACTGACCATAGCTCTCTGCAGTGGTTAATGAATTTTAAGAACGCAGAAGGACAGCTGGCGAGATGGCTGGAAGTCCTTAGTTCGTATAACATGAAAATTAAGCACCGACCTGGAAATCAACACAGAAATGCTGATGCACTTAGCAGAATGCCATGTAAACAATGTGGCTTCGAACAAGACTGGGAGAAGAAACTAGTACGTGTTAATGTTGTAACACGAGCACCATCTATAGAGGGGAACGAAGCAGCTATCTGTATAAATGATGGGAGTGATGAAAATAAGACGCTGTTGGTGCTACAACAAGAAGACGAAAACATATCCTTGATAAAGACTTGGGTATTAAATGGCAAGAAACCGCTTTTCAAAGAAATTGGGGAATGTAATTATGCAGTTAAGAGTTTATGGTCGCAATACGAAACATTGAAAGTTGATAATGGTTTGTTGTGCAAAGAGCAAAGCACGGGAAGTAAACTACGCGTCATCATACCCATGAAAGAAAGGCGCGTCGTTTTACAGCAATGAAATGACAATAAGACATCGGGACATCTTGGGATAAGAAAAACATTAGGAAGATTAAAAGACAGGTTTTATTGGCCTGGAATGCGTCGGGATGTGGTGGCCTACATAACAGGATGTGAGACATGTGTAAGAAGGAAAGGCCCACAAAAACGAAAGAGAGCGCCAATGCAGATTCAAAGGTCAGGCTTTCCATGGAAAGGATAGCCGTCGACATTTTGGGCGAGTTGCCAAAAACCGCCAACGACAATAAATACATACTGGTGATAGCTGATATAACAAAAGGGACAAGAGCTTCCATGGAGAATGGAGCATCGACAGTTGCAAATATCATAGTAACAGAAATTATTTGCAGATTCGGGATACCTACACTGATTCATTCAGATCAAGGAAGTCAGTTTGAGAGTGAGCTTTTCTCTGAAATGTGTAACCTCCTACAAATCAGCAAAACCGTACAACCCCATATCACCCACAATCCGATGGTATGGTTGAGAGGTCCAACAGTACTCTAGTAAAAATGCTAAGTGCGTACGTGGACGAAATCACACAAACTGGGATCAGCTTCTACCTTATGTGATGATGGCTTACAGAACAGCTGTACACGAAACAACCGGCAGCACTCCGAACCGTATGATGATGGGAAGAGAAGTAGCTACTCCTGTAGATATTATGTACGAACTCCCAAGGGAAGTGAAGTCTATTCCAGCTAACAATTGGGTATGGGAGTTACAGGAAAGAATGGAAGACGCCCACCAGTTTGTACAGAATCATGTTAACAGAGAAATGCTTTGACAGAAGCAATATCATGACAAACATTTAAGTTGGAATAAAATTAATAAAAATGATAAAGTGTTTGTTTTCTTTCCTGTACGTAAGCTTGGCCAATCCCCTAAGTTTACTAGTTATTGGCGGGGTCCCTTTAAAGTGTTAAAACAATACTCAGATGTAACCTACCTAGTTAATTGTGGCAGAAAGGGCCGACCACAAGTGATTCATGTTGATCGCATGAGACGATGCAAGGATCAACGGTTGTTAGGTGAACCATTATTAGGTGAGCGTTTACAAGGGCTCGAGCCGTCAAATCAGGTATCCGAAATGAACGATCAAGCCCAAGTTGTTGACGAAAGTGCCCCAATTGAATTTGATTTTCAGAATAGATATGAGACCATTGAACAAGACGAACACATTAATTTACCAAGATTAAGACGGGAAAGGAAGCCTCCCGCTTGGTTAAATGATTTGTTCAAGATTAAAGTAAAAGAAAATATAAATAAAAATGATGAATGAATGAAACGTGTATAGAAAGTATAACTGTACATAACACTTCATTTTGTATATACATGTATATATTTACAATGAGTTCTCTTATATTACAGATGGCTAACACAAAGAAGACACCACGGGAAAGATGGAGGTGCCCTGTTTGCCAAATACGGTTCCAAACAGAGAAGGAATTGGAGGATCATGTTATAGGATGTGCAAAGAAAAGGTCTTCAGAAGAAGAGTACTTATGTGATTGGTGTCCGTATGCAACAAGCAGGAAGAGTGATTTTATGAGGCACCAGAGGAGGAGACATGCAGCATCCTTGTCAGCCATTGATGATACCGATAGTGAATGAGAGAAACAAAATCCAGGCACCCTATCGGATGTCCTTGGAGAACCTACAAAATCCACGAAAAGCACAACAGGTACATCAGTGATGGTTACAGGATCACTAATCAAAGGCAGAGTAGTCAGGAAGAGCACGTCTCCTCTACCGGTGGCTAATTCTTCAAAGAAGAGACTACTAGATACCCTAAAGAGTTCGTTAGGGCCACAGCCAATAGCCAAGAGATTTGCATTACCCAGGTTGCCAACCACAACTGCAACTGTAGTGGTACCACCTGTGTCAAGCTCGTTTCTAATACCGAGAATGATGGATACTGATTCAGATGACAGTTCCGTGTCAAACCCATCACCACTGTTGTTCTCGTCCTCGCCTATGGACATAGGAACTGTAACGACAACTACGACTGGACCCATCCCAACCCATGTACCAGCACAGGTTGTCAGGCCACTGGCTACCTCTGGGTTAATGCTGGTTGAAAGATGGTGGTGAGAAGATACAAGGAAAATGGAAAAGATGTAGAGGAAACTGAAATATGGAAAAAATGAAGTAATATTTGATGGAATAAAGCATACCATAGCCAGGAAGGCCTGACTGAATTATTCAGTGATCAGTCCGACGGGATACGTATCCTGATTGCTCTATCGTGTGATTTATTTACAAGTGAGTGTTCGCGAAGAACAGACAATACAGATATTTAGTTACTTGTTAAAGGAAAAAGATTTCCAAGAATTATGAAAACTTTTGTGTTTTATTGTTTATATATAATGCCTTGTTTCTTTATATATATAATAATGATGTCCGTCGGATGGGGACGTTAAATCCGAGGTCCCGTGTTCAGGGAGTACC
Organism: Mytilus edulis; assembly: GCA_019925275.1. Lineage (NCBI taxonomy): Eukaryota > Metazoa > Mollusca > Bivalvia > Mytilida > Mytilidae > Mytilus > Mytilus edulis. The sequence goes on along the minus strand of CM034350.1, from coordinate 79,610,799 downwards.
ACGCTTTGTGTACGTTAAAGATCCCTCGCAATAAGCTCTTTGAGTGGTCCATAAGTGGCCGGTTGTTAGGCAAAATTATTTCATACCATGTTTTGGCTTTGTGATGTTTTCGGTGGTTTTCAAATGTACTATTTGGCTTGTTGGTTTCATGGTCAAAATAACTTCTTCAAAAATCTGTCAGCATGCATATTTGAAATACAGATGGAAAATGATTTAAGGGTTCTTAGGATAAAGTTAACTTCTAAAGTTGATGCCCATGTTAAGTAATAGTAAACAGTTGAGTGGGAATCTTGTCATGTCGGGTATATTATACATCTACGAGTTGTTCTAGTGGTTAGTTACTGAATAAGTAACAGTTGTTTTAGTGATAAGTTACTGAAGAAGTAACAGTTGTTTAATTATATTTAGAATTGTGGTTTTTGAATGAAATGACTCGAGGCAAAACCCGGATAGTTTGGGACTGAAAAATGTCCACTTGATGTAGATGTGCTCAATTGATTTTGGTAAATGCAGGGACGCATTTCTTGGAGGCGTGGGTAATGTGATTAATTTGCAAATTTACCTGGTTCTTGCTTATTTTATAATCCAATTGTAAAGTCCAACAGAAAGAAATATCATTCATTCCCTTCATTTATTTACACATTGTTTTACTTTCACTTTCGATTTGTTTACATTTTACTGGGTGAGTAGTAATTGTTTTGGGTCAGGAATTGACCTACAAAACCGGAATTTCCACGATCATGATCAGTTGTTACAAAGTATATAACCGTCACAATAGTGCTTTGTTATATCATATATGCTTAGGTGTTGTAAAACATTTTAGTGATAAAGTCGTTTTTGGAATAGTCTATTGTATGGACGAGTCTACAATTTCCTATATATACCAAGGTTTTCACAGTTTAGTTTGTTCTGGGTTTGGAATTCAAGCTGAGCAGTTGGATTGTTATCAAGAGACAGAAGAAAGGTGAGATTAATCTATAGTTCTGAATAAGAATTATAAGAAGTGGTCCTGAATAAGGAGACAGGTGATTAATTAAGTATCTAGCTGCAGAAGAAGCAGTGGCTTCAGAAAGAAGCATTGGCGGTATACAAGGTAAAGCATTTCCTGACGGGGAAGCATTGAATAAGAGCAAAGAGTGACTCAGACCAAACAGTCCAACACACGCACTGGCCCAAATAAAATAGATATAAAGCAGTGGTTACAAGTAAAGCACTGGCTCAGTATATTAATAATTCGTTGCTTTTAGAAAGCACTGGCTAAGCAAAATTATATCAAGATATTAAATAAAGCATTATAAACCGGGATGTCATTATAATTATCATCCTTGGCATTTATCGTCTGATACCCGAAGCCCACTTAATTTTGACGCCCAGCATCAATATAAAGAGAATCCGAATATTTAGTTGATAAAATAACGCTACCAATTCTTGAGCCTTGACTGTATCCAGAGAAACGACTCTGGTACGAAACCCAGAGTAACGCAGTTGCGTACCCCCGGTACGTGACAATATATATGTTTGTATTTTCAAAAACAAATGTATAAAACGTTATGTATTTATTTTGTATTCAAAATACTTAATATTGAATTTTGAAGACCGTAACTTGACCTATATTGGTGTACTTTTATAAAATGTAACTTGGATGGAGAATTGTCTAATTGGCACTCATACATATACCATTTCTTCCTATATCTAATTGATAGATGAAAAGAAATTTGGCACCGGGCAGCTTGTAATCCTAGCTACCCAAAATGGAACTGGCCGCCTAGGGTATGATCAACTTTTCACTGATCTAATCCCACTTTTCAAAGCAAGCAAGCAGCATTTCTCTTCTTCTCTTAGCGCGTAAAGAATTAATTTAGAAAAAGAGCAACACATGGTCCAGAATCGTTTCATTCTGACTATAAAGAACAATGATATGTAATTATTTCCTTCGTTTTGTTTTTGTTTTTGGACAGTATCCATGATACTTGGACAAATATTCGACTATATTAAAACTGAAATTATGTTGGTCAAGTGCAATTATTCTACAAACTGTACCGCAAATTATCTATCAATAATCGCCAAGACTTCAAAAGTTCGTACTTATTTTTACTAAATTAGCAATTAGATACTAAAATTCAAAGTTATTTGTGTTTTAGAAGACGAGATAAGTTTTGTTGTTGTATTCCAAATTCTGCTGTTTCACTTGTTAATATTTTTGGTTTGCAAACTATACATTATTATGTTTATGTTATTGCGGATATTTTAATTCGACAGAGCCTCGCATTTCCCCGTTTCTAAGCCTCATCCTTATATCGTTGATATGTCAAGTCAATGCGCTATTATTGTCTATCTCTCCTCCTTTTGTCCTTTTGTTATTTGTTTTGTGACCAGCACTGATTTGATGAGTCGTGCCTTTCCAACGCGTAATTTTAACAGTTTGTTGTATTAATATCCTAGTTTTATATTTTATATAACGTCTCACTGACAAACAACACAACCTTTGTTCAGTTTTATTTTAAAATTACATAATAGGTGTGCATGCCATTTCATTACAAAGCAAGACATATGACAATCAAATTGAAACTAAAAAGACTTGGAAAAATATGAGACTGCAGCAAAAATGATCTTATCATGATAATTAAATACCTTGAGTATGCACAACGTTTTAATATGAAAATAAGATGTGGTCACGTTTACTGGGTTGTTATGTGGTGCCTTGAATCCTTCTTAACAGACGGGTGTAAATATATACCATAACGAAACAGAAAAGGCATAAAAAGATATATAATAGCATACAAACTGAAAGTAATAACAAAAACAACGAAACTCTTTTTAAAAGGACAGGGAACATAGATATAAGATGATGTGGTTTGAGTGCCAATAAGACAACTCTCCATCCAAGTCACAATTTGGAAAAAATAAACCATTATAGATCAAAGTACGGTCTTCAACAGGGAGTGTTAGCTAACAACGAACAGCAAGCCATAAATGTCCCAAAAATTACCAGTTTTAAACAATTTAACGGGGAAACCAATGGTCTGTTCTATATATAAAAAAAGGGAGAAACGAGGAACACTTATGCTGACATGAATTATCATTGATATTGTTATATTTATAAATTAACTGTTTACAAAATTTTGAATTTTTTGAAATACTAAGGCTTTTCTACCTCAGGCATAGATAACCTTAGCTGTATTTGGCAACACTTTTAGGATTTTTTGGATCTCAATGCTCTTCAACTTCGTACTTTATTTGGCCTTTTTTTTTTTTTTTTTTTTTTTTTTTTTTTTTTTTTTTTTTTTTTTTTTTTAACTTTTTTTGGATTTGAGCGTCACTGATGAGTCTTTTGTAGACGAAACGCGCGTCTGGCGTATATATAAAATTTAGTATCTATGATGAGTTTATTATGAACCACATCAACAAACGACAACCACTGAACATCCGGTACCTGACTTAGAACCAATTGCAAACAAATACCACTGGTTTAAGCGTTTTAATAGGCGCAAACATTCACCCTGACATGAAACAAAAGTGTGACATCACAACATAGAAAGACACTATAAAATATCAATTGAAATGGCTTATCTCAATCAAAACACATATTGGCAACAACAAGTGAACATAGTAGATCTGTACCTAATGTCCTTTTGTTGTTGGGATATATACCACCCGGCCATGTCCAATCTGTGTAGTATTCCTATTTGTATCCATCTGATGAGTTAGGCCTTTTTCAATGATTTTTATAGTTCGTTCTTATTTTGTACTGTTACACCATTGCCCCAGGTTAGGGGAGGGTTAGGATCCCGCTAGCATGTTTAACACCGCCACATTGATTCGATTTGGTTACATTTTACAAGAACTACGGTCATAGGAAAGAAGGGCGAAAGATACTACAGGGACAGTCCAATTCATAAATCGAAAAAAAAACCTGACAAAACCATGGCTAAAAAAGCAAAAGAAAAACAGACAAATAATAGTACATAAGAGACAACAGAAAACTAAAGACTAAGCAACAGGAACCCCACCAAAAACTTGGGGTGATCTCAGGTGCTCTGGAAGGGTAAGCAGATCCTGATACGGACTGTTGAACATGACATTTTTGTCTCTGCAGTTAAAACTCACTATATTAATGGGGTAAAGCAATTGTTATTCTTTCAATATATACTGTACAAAAGCAACATTATCCTTATGGCTAACATACCATAAATACCTTTTATTAATAAACTGTATTGTTCTTTTTATTATGCGGGAACAACACAATCAATTCGATATACACCAATGCTAAATCTTGCATGGGTGGACGGATTAACAAATAGAGAAAACCGATATATCAGGAAAAGACCCATTAATCTTCTTACTCTTTCGAAACACCTGAATTCATTCCCGTTTTATGTGGGATTCGTCTTGCTCGATCTTATTTGTTTCTTTGTGATTTTTTGTTATTGTTGTTTTTCTTTCTCTATTTTTGTAATTATTTTTCATATGATTTTTTTTTTCTTTTTTTTCTGTTTTCTGAATTCTTACATATGATATCGGTTCCCCCTTGAGTACATTCTTTCTATCTTTGATATGATTGATTGTAAACACGCTCTTCCTAGCCTCAAACAAATTCAAACCTCAAATATTGTTGCGTATACGACTAAGATAAAAATCAAATTGTTTGACTTGAAATTTATTTTACAATGAACTGTACTACTTTTTTTTTCTATTTTGCAAGCTTTGTGTCTATTGCATTATGAGTAAGATCTCATCATATCAGCAGACGTTGAGGAGTTCAAAGTTCAAGTCACTTCATTAGAATGGAGACTCTTCAAAGTACCAATTCCAAGTCTGATTTTATTTCACTCTTTTCATCTTGTATGCCATTGATTTACCCTTTGAATGTATAGTCTGCAAAATATGTTATGAATCTTTTACACAAAGCTTACAAAAGATATAAATGAATTTCAAACTGAAAATTAGAAAAAAAGCAAACAAAAAGATAGAAACAAAACAAAATAAATAAAGCAAAACTAAACAAAAATGAAAACCCTTATATTTAAATAAATTGTTTAGCTTTAAGATATCAATTTCGAACGGTTTTATTTCTATCTTCTTTGCAATTTATTTTCTTTGTTTTTTGTGATTGGATTTTTTTATGGATACGACCAATCGTTTAGTCACGTGATTTTTCTTACGAATGATATCGAAAAAGCATTCATTGGTAATGACCGATTTCAGCAAAAAGTCGACGGCTAAATTGTATCGCATACAATTAGAATAAAACCATTGCAGTTTGTAAAGGTTCGAACACCAATTCTTTAAACTAATATGTAAATTAAATTACAAAAACATTGTAGCCCGTTAGTTTCCTCGTTTGAAAATTGTTTTACATTTGGGGCTTTTTAAAACTGACTATGCGATATGGACTTTGTTTATTGTTGATGGCTGTACGGTGACCTATAGCTGTGTCATTTTGTCTCTTGTGGAGCAATTGGCAATCATACCACATCTTCTTTTTTTTTTATATTGTATTGTTTATTTACGTACTACAGTCATACTATCACCCGATATTTGACGAACTATTTTATAACTTCTCCATTCACCATCTTCCATATTACTTTGTTCAGATTCTTGAACCTCGTTGTCGTTTTTAACCTCTAATACAACCTATTAAAACACATAATAACGCGGCAAAATTACAATTGTGTTTATAAGGTAATTATTTTGTCAATTACAATACCAAAAATTACAGAAGAAAAATTAAAAACGAAAGGAAGGAAAATCATATGTATTGAACGAGCCCAGCGTAGGTTTCAAAGTTGATTGTGTCTGTTCATTGTAATTGTGGATGTCAAAATGGCCATACTATGCGGTATGGAGTTTAAACATTGTTGAAGGTTGTACGATGGCCTATGTCAATTTGTTTCTGGGTAATTTGGTCTCATTGTGGAGAGTTGCCTTATTAGCAATCATACCAGATCTTTAAATGTTCATACCTAACCAATTTTATCTTCAATCAACGTCGGAAAGAATAAGTTCAAAACATTTAGTTGATAAATAGTAATGAATTTTTACACATGGGTCACCACCTTTTTCAAAATAACTTTAAAATAAAAACACGTCAATTTTCCAACTAAAAAGTTTGTTATCGAAAGGCAAGAGAAACAATTATTTCCATTTCACCGTCAAAATTTCTAGTTATGGTATACGCAAAGGAAAAGGTTTAGTCATTGAAACTAATGAAATCAGTAACTATTGTGATTTTCTTAACTCGAAAACAAAACTAGATAATTCTAAAGAATGCCAGCAAAAAAGACAGAAAATTGGTGCAGATATTAATTCATAAAAGTTAAACCAAGCACGTTTCCATAGTACACGGATGTCCACCATCATTTTCTATGTTCATTAGACCGTGAAATTTGAGTCAAAACTATAATTTGGCATTAAAATTAGAAAGATCAAATCATAGGCAACACGTGTACAAAGTTTCAAGTTGATCGAACTTTAAAATGATCATAAACTACATTGACTAAAAACTTGACCTGGCAGACGGACGAAAGGACGAACGAACAGACGAACGCACTGACCGAAAATCATTATTCTCTAAGTGGGACATAAAAAAAAATACATTATAATTCATCTAATCATCAGTGCTAATGGAATTGAACACATTCAACGTTATTTTCTAATTCTTTGGGGTTTCTATAGCAAATCTTTTTTAATTTTTTAATTTGTCATATCTACATTCACCCATGGGTGAGGAGGGTCGGGAAATAAAATAAAATTCACAACAAATATGCCAAAAGACTAAAACTGAATGATTGCTGTTTCTGTATGTACCTTGATATCGGAGCCGTCCAGGTTTTTATCAGCGAACTCCTTTCCTACTTCAATAACATGTGTCTTTTCTCCTTCTAAGGAAGAATTGGAGTGGGTAACAGTCCAAACATTTCCTTTGACGTCAAATTTGCTTGTAGTGGAGGCGTTTCTATAACTGTCTTTTGCCTCTTTCAATCCTTTAAACATAAAAAAAAAATGCTTTCTAAAAGGATGGGTTTGTGGTAGATATTAGTTTTATGAGATAACAGTTTAAATTAGAAATAAGCTTTTGAAATTGAGACATTGGTTGTTGAAATTTTGGGAAATAAGGCTTTTTCCAGTAGATGACGTTAGAAAATCTACAAATAGCTAAAAATAAAATTTTAGAGTTATATTTATTTTCTCTTGACTAACATAAAATGTGTGCAAACATTCATTATCTTTGTTGACATGTCATCACTTATAAGCATTTTGCATGTTTCTATCAAAGACTGGTTGTTAAATCATAAACATTGAAAACTGTATCGGTGATTCCTCCTCCAACGCCACCTCACCCTGTTTCTCCTCCAAGAAGACTATCCACTGCCCAGTACTTCCTGATTGCAAGATTTTACTGCACCCATTAAGCATGATTTTATCTGAACCCACAGTTTCTGGAAACAACGGACCAGTTAATTATAACAACAACCTGGGCGGATAATCAGGTGTTACATGTATATTCAGCGGTACATGTATCTGTTGTACAATTTAAAAAAATACTTCCATCATTGACCATGGTTTAACAAACTCTAAATGTTTAGTACTTTTGAAAATTAAACGAGACAATAGACTTATTTTATATGTCCCAAATCCTAAAATTAAAATAAATGAATAAACACCAACCCCCTTAAAAATCCCAAGAAAAAGAAAAAAAAAGAAAAAGAAAAAAATCAACCAATGTGGTGATGTCAACGAGGGAAATGTTTACTATACCGTGTTACCTGCTAAATTAAAATAACATTTTTATCTACCGATTGAAATAGTCAGTTTGAACACCTGTATAAATGTCATAGACTTAGGCCGTGTTCACATTGACCTAAACTCGGTGTTATGTTATAGATAATGCATATTTTAAGGTTTTTCTTGTCGTAGAACACACCGAGGGGTGTCAGGATTGATCAAATGAAAGACCGACCGGAGGGAGGTCTTTCTTTGAACAATCCTGACACCCCGAGGTGTGTTCTACGACAAGAAAAACATTAAAATATGCATTATCTGACTTATATACCGTCAAAAAATATTAATTTTATAAAGATTTGTGAAATTTAGTATCCTTTTTTACCGACAACACTAAAGTGGGATATTCCTTTCTAATGCGTTCAGGTTTTAATACGCCCTGCGGATCATTTAAAATGAGAAATAAAACTCACTAAATAACTTAGATATAAACCTTTTAAAAATTGTTATCCATACACAATAAAAATATTACTGTAACTGCATGAAGTAAGACACAAATGTATTGTAACCATCCGATAACGGTGTATGACAAATACAAGACACATTGTAAGTTATTTATTGTATCACTTAGCTTATGGAAAAGGGGGAGGGGTATGGTTTTTTTTTTCGTTTTGTTATGTTATAACTATCGCGGAAAAGTTGTTATTTATTTAACCATTTTACTTGAATCGAATGAAAAATTCAGAAGGATTGTCTTTCGAATAGCAATACATTTTATTAAAAGATAATCAGGATAAAATTATAGACCCTTCGCACCCGACCCTTTCATGAGTTACGTTTATGTTATTCAATAGAATATAAGATTATTTTATTAGTTGATCATTTGATAGAGTAAAAGGTATACATAAATTTTAAAAAGTTACGAACTGACACGAAGACGAATTTAAATACATGTAGGTCACAGTATGATTTCCTATTCAGTGTGTCTCGTTCTGAACATGCATGAAATATTTGCCACTGGACGTTAAGCAATCAAACTATTCAGTTTGACTCAATAAGATTTTCAAAATCTTACACAAGAATATGTTAAATCTGGATTTATTTTATGAAAGTCTACATTAAAATTTATCTGACCTATATGATAAAGTTTTCTTATTATAGTGATAAATCAACAAAACTTCACGTTATTTGTTTCCAAAATTAAATTGCGGGTCTACAATGACGGTTTCTTTTACATCTATCATCGGTTGAATCTAGAAACTAAATTTCCAAATAGGCAACAAAAAACTATTGGACGAATAAAATGTTTAAGTAAATCCTAGATTGCATGTTTATCAAGGAAAATAATGACCTTACATAGGTCATTATTTTATGCCTTGGAGCATATACCATTGAAACATGGTATCGTCCGGGTTGATTCTGAAAAAGAATGACCTGACGTTCTGAAAGAAAATAACTCCATATAGGTATATAAGTTAGTGTAACTCACACATAAACTAAACATAATTACGTTCCCATTGATAAAACTCAATGTTTACATGTAGTTTAAATCATGTTTTGCCTACATGCAGTCGATAGTCGATGTAGGCCTTGTGTATGTTCAGTGTACACAAAACTAGGCATTCCGAACTGTAATTTTTCCATTTATACGTAAAAAAAGAAACGATTTTTATATAAAATTGATACTTATAACACTTATTAATAAAGTTCTTTACAGAAATATTTGTCTGAACTTGATATATTTATTTGCTATAAAACACTTTACGTAGCCTTATTAGCCCCTTATCAAGACTCATCCATCATCTTTGCCGAACACATAATTTATTAGAAAAGGTCTTCCCATCACAGGCACTTGTTTCTGTCAATATATGGTTTATTATCCATACCAGTACAAAATGTTTTTTTTTGTGTACTGGTATGGATAGTAAACCATATATTGACAGAAACAAGTGCCTGTGCTTCCCATATCGACTGGACGTATACACTTGACAGAAATATTTGCCACTGGTATTTTTTCAAACAACGATTCACTCATTAATGCATTACTGAAAAAGGGTGAGGTTACTTGTTTGTTTGTGTAGAATCTCAGATCCGTTAAAATACAATTAGAAATAAAAAAAAAATATATCACCCTCTTCTTTTGCCAAAGAAAAACTTGTAGAAAAAATATCATTTGAAACAAACAGAAAAGATAGAAATGTACTGATCCTTTAAATCGCAATTCTTTTTCTCTGTCTATAAGCAAGCTGATGCAGCCTTTTTTTTAATGCGTAGTCGAGACATCTTTAAACTACTGCATATCATCCAGAATTACTTTCTTAAAGGAGCAACCACTTTACTTTAAAAACAAAGGGGGGGGGGTCTGAGTCCGAATTTTTTCTCTCGCGCGAAAGTTAATATTTATTTCGATGATAGCAATTCAATATTTAACACTATGATGTATGGGGAAACTTTGGATTCAGAATATTTTTTCATTCTAATCATCTGTATGACCCAATTTTTTTTTAATGAAATTGTGGAAAAATCCATCCCCCCTTTTTTTAAGTCAAATGGTCGTTCCCTTACTGCTAGAAAAGTTGTTTGAAAGTTTGAATTCGGTTTCTACGTAATGAACATTTAAATGACATATAGTTTACAAGTGTGAACAAATCTTATGTACAGGTAACTAAACAAGGTGTATAGATGTGGACAAATCTTATGTGAAACTAGTGTACAGTTCATTAAACCAAATGTAAACATGTTTACTGTACACGGCGTTTGGTGTGAACACGGCCTTAGACTATAACAGACTGGGTCAGTACTAAACGACCACACTATCACAAAGAAAGTACTAAGTCTTTAAAGAATACACGTGTAAGCTAGATTATCAGTATGACTTCGCCCGTAATAGAACCTTCCATAACATTTTTAACTACCTGATTTTACTTAGGCGCCCTCTAAACGGTATTTTTTTCATGAGATAAAAATGGTAATAAATAATAATAAAATTATAATTATTATGTTAATATATAAAAGAAAGGCCTACCCATGAGATCCATGAATTCATCGTATCTCTCCCATCCATCTTTGCTTCCATCGTGAAACCACGTTCCATTAAAGTTAGCCATATTTGATTTCTCAAGTTTTTAGAATTTTATTGATTTAATATTATACATGTACACTCACAATGCCGTTTTAAATACAATATCGACCCTATTTTTGAACCTGGATTTATAATTGAACATTTTATACAATGTAACTTTAAAGGGCTTGTTTCTATATACATAATGATTTGATATTGTATAGGAAACGCAGCTCATAATAGACTAATGAATGTGTCCAGAATCCGAAAGGCGATTTTCACAAGAAAAGGCGGGAAGACCAGACCAATATTAGCCAAATTCTCTTCGTATGTACACCGTGAACTAGTGCGAAAAAACGCTAAAACATTGAAAAATTCGTCGTTTGGAATATCGGAACAGTTACCAACAGATGTTCAACAACGCAGGAAAGAACTACTACCACTCATGAAAGAACTCAGAGACCAAAATGTAAAAGCCTACTTTGTCAGGGACAAAATTCATGTTGGCGGCCAGGAATATAAACCGTAGCGGTTACCCAGAGAACATGCATACACTTTAAAATATTTATCATGGAACATTAATGGCTTAGAGCCTTGTTATGATGACAATGATTTTTTGAACTTAATAAATAGTTATGATGTGTTATTTTTATGTGAAACATGGTTAAAAAAAGACATTTTGATAAATATTGAAGGTTTCACTATGGTAACTTCTGTTAATAGAAAGAAAAATATAGGCCAAAGAGAAGAAGGAGGTATTGCTGTTTTTTGTAAAAATAATATTTTTGAAGGTATTTCTATTGAAAAAGAATATGATCATGGTATTGTGCTTATAAAGTTTTCTAAGTTATATTTTAATTTTAATGATGATTTATATATATGTTTTGTTTATATACCTCACGAAAAGTCTAATTTTAATCGAATTTGTGATAATGATTTTCATGATGATATAGAAAATATTTTTCTAGAATATAAATATAAAGGTTCAGTTATTATTTGTGGTGATATGAATAGCCGCACTGGCGAGCTAAATGATATTCTTGAGACTGATAATTTAGATAAGTATATCGACTGCGTTGAGCCCGATGTATCTCCTATAATTTCAACACGATGCTCAATGGACAAAGTAATAAACGCATACGGACGAAAGTTAATACAACTATGTTACAATACAGGACTAACTATTGCGAATGTTCGTCTCGATCTTATACTTTTTGTACATCTAGGGGTCAAAGTGTAAATGATTACTTGCTGGTTTGTCCCGAAAATTATGATATTATCAAGAACTTTGGTGTAATAGACTTCAATGAATTTTCTGATCATGCTCCTTTATCATACGAGATAGGTCTAAATAACAATATTAAGTGCAACAGTTTGCCAAGTGATCACAAATACCTTAAATGGGACTCTAGTAAAAACCAAGACTATATTCAACTGCTATCACAACATAATGAGATACTTAGTTCGTTGGTTAGAAACATGAATAGTGCCGATGATGTCAATAATGCGGTAAGGGAGATAAACCGTATTTTATATGACAGTGCTTTTGCTGTGTTTGGTAAAACTGTACATAAACGTAGCACAACATATGTGAAACGTCATGACAACGATTGGTTTAACCAAAACTGTGCTTCTGCAAGACGAGACTTTAACTCTGCTAGAAATTTTTATCAACGTCATCCAACTGATGCTAATCGCCAGCATTTTATTTTTGCCCGAAACAAGTACAACCGAACAAAACGGTTGGCGGTGACCAACTATAAGCGAGCTAAAGGTCAGGAACTCTGCGAATTTGCCAAATCTGACCCTCGAAAATTTTGGTCGGCATTCAAACCAATGAACAAAAATAAATGTCTTGCTGACAGTGACTTACTTATTAAACATTTCGAACAGTTACTTGGTGGAAACCCCCTGATATCTGCGAAGAAGTTATGAATTTGATTGAATCTAACTCGTTTTTAAATGACATTGTTATAGATTCGCTAGATACTGAAATATCCGAAGATGAAATTTTGCAGTCTATTTCAAAACTTAAAACTGGAAAAAGTGCGGGAAGTGACAGTATTATTAATGAAATGTTTATTGCCGGGCCGCACTTTTTTGCTCCGATTTTGAAAATGCTATTTAATTTCATATTCAATAGGGGAATTTTTCCTGATTTTTGGACAGAAGGAATCCTTATAACAGTTCCAAAAAGTGGAGACTTATCCGACCCAAATAAGTACCGTCCTATAATTTTAGTTAGTGTGATGTCCAAAATTTTTACATCTATTTTGACTAACAGATTAATCAATTGGGCCGATGACGAAGAAAAGCTTATCGACAACCAGTTCGGATTTCGACCAAACCGGTCAACAATTGATGCCATATTCATTTTACATGGAATCATATCACACATATTACACCAGAAGTCTAAAGTTTATTGTGCTTTTGTCGATTTCCGCAAAGCCTTTGATAAGGTAATTCGGAGAATTCTCTGGTACAAGTTATTAAAAAGTGGAGTTAGTGGAAAATTTATAACAATTATTAAAGCAGTATATGAAACCGTGCGTCTACGAATTAGAACGAAAGATGGCTTATCTGATGCGTTTGTAAACTTTCTTGGAGTGAAACAAGGGGAACCACTCTCTCCCATATCCAACTATAGCAGTCATCACGTGACTTTTGTGACGTCACACATCACCCATATCAAGCCCAAGTAAATTGTATAGAAATGCATAGGGACTTTCTGGAATCGATGAAATACATTACTTTAAGTTCATGATACTAAAAGTGTGGGTCTTTGTAGTAATTCCTCATATATTTAGAAATATAAATATTTCTTTTGGAATAGTTTAAATTTTGATCTTCTCCCTTCCAAATGCTTTTGAAAATTTGTCTTGTTGTCTCGATAGTTCACACTGTTAAATCATGCAACTACGATAAATATTGGATTTTCTGTCGTCTTTAGCCTTAAATTGCGATTTAAACAAAACAGATGGAATAATTGTGGGTCTTTGTGCTTATTTTTATATTCATAAATATTTGAAATATCGTATATAGAATAGTTTAATTTTCTAGTATGTCCCTTCCAAATTGATTTGAAAATAAGCTATTTTCAGAAAATCTGCTATTATTTTTCAAGATGGCGACCAGATTGACAGCGTGGGGCGACATGGTAAAAATATAATTTGTACGATTTTTACAATGAAAATTAAATAACTGTTAGATGCTCGCGTTTTCAGTCATTGTCTTACCTTAAAGCAGCATGTAATCGAACATTGGTTCCTTTTTATCTAGCTTAAACATGCTGTTGTTATTTTTATAAAATTTTGAAAAAATGGCGAACAAATAATTTTCAAACGTAGAGGATGTTCGACACTTATTTTGTTAATGCACATAATTCAATTTATTTTCACTGTTTATATTGCAATTAAATATGACACGTTATTGTAACTATAAGAATAGCCGTAACCATAGCTAGATTAAGGAGATATTAATTAAGTCATAACATCAACGTGATCATAGAAAACAAACATGGCTCCTAATCACGATTTAAGTTTTGACAATACCCATGTAGATGCATGTTTTGACAATACCTATACCGGTTAGTGTTGTCCGATTATCAATGAAATTCTTTGCAAAATTATTTTCTATTCATAAAAGAAGACATCGAATGGATATAAACCAAGGTGAACTAAATATATTTTTCAATTTTCTTTAAATAATTCATTAGGTAACCAGTAAAAAAAGATCATAATTAAACCAGTCACATGCAGAGTTATCGAACGTTATTATGACTGTAATAGTTGCATATGTCTCTTGTTCCTATTTTTCATAAATGACATAATCAGTGATATACAAGTTGATAACAATGGTGACATATTCGAACTTAATGGTTACCTCATATATTTGATATTATTTGCTGACGATACAGTTCTGCTAGCAAAGTCTCCCGATGCATTGCAAATTTTGTTAGATAAACTTTCATTCTACTGCAGGAGATGGAATATAACTGTAAATACGGACAAAACAAAAATTGTTGTTTTTCGCAATGGTTGGAAGCCCGTAACTGACCATTTTTATTTCGAAGGCCAAGAACTTGAAATCGTCAAATCATATATATACCTTGGTATGCTGCTACATTTCAATGGCAAATTTGTTCAAACTCAAAAAAGAATGGCACAACAGGGTGCTAGAGCTCTATCATCTTTAATCAACTCTATGAAAAGAGTATTCATTGGTCCAACTCAACAGTGTTTTTTATTCAATAGTATGGTTGGATCCGTTCTGAACTATGCGTCCGAGGTGTGGGGATTTCATCGGGCCAACGAAGTAGAATATGTTCATAATCGTTTTTGTCGATATATACTCAACTTGGGTAAAACTGTTCCAATCTTGTTTTTATGTGGTGAACTCGGACACTTTCCGATGTGTACTTCAAGAAAATATAGAATTGTTAAATATTGGTTGCATTTAATTAAGGACCAACCAAATATTGTGTATGATGTATATAAAGTTTTATGTATTGATGCTACTAATGGCAAAACAAACTGGACATCCAATGTAAGAGACCTTTTGTTTAGTTTAGGTTTGAATTATATATGGATTAACCAGGATCACATAAATGTGTCATTTGACCTTATTAAATCACGTATCAACGATCAATATTATCAAAGCTGGTATGCTAATATTAATGCCTGTGAAAAACTGTCTATCTATAAATGTTTCAAACTAGTTTTTTGTATGGAGAATTATTTACAATATGATTTTAATACCAATATACTTACAAAATTACGTAGTGGAAGCTTAAAATTATATTTAGAAACAGGTCGCTATGACAATATTCCTAGAGTCAATCGTATTTGTAAATGTTGTAAAATGAATAATATTGAAGATGAATATCATTTTGTGTTGATTTGTCCTGCATATAGATCACTAAGATGTAATTTTTTGCCAAAGTATTATTGTTCATGGCCAAATACACGAAAGCTAATTTTTCTGTTACAAGCTGGGTCAAAAAGCTTAACAAAAAATCTATGTAATTATCTTAAAGCTGCATGGAAACTAAGATTGCAAATTATCAGTTAATATATGATTATTTATATTATTATAAGTTATCTCTGCATTATTTAACCTATTTAATTGTTCTCTGTATTCTGTCATATTTGTCATATTTGTATATACCTTGTTTTATGCTAAAGCAATGTTGTTGCTAATGCAATAAAGATTCATTCAATAATTAAAATTTGTTGACTTAATGACTTTAGTCTAAAATATCCCTGTATTCTTCATATTTTTTAATATTGTCTCTGGAATTAAGTTATTTGGATTCATTTTATATGTTTGACATATAGTCTTAAATATCAATACTCAGTATATTTACATTATTATGGAAAATGACTACCTACATGTATAATTTCACAAACAAAATAAAAAACGAGTCACGAAATATCTTTTTATACGCCATGGTTTTTGTTCATTGTTTGAAGGCCTTATGAAGACATATACTTGTTCATATACGTGCTTATGTGTCTTTGGTGGACGAGTGTATCACATCATTCATACCACATGTAATTAATTCATACCACATGTCCTTATTAAGAACAAAATAAAAGAGGAAAAGTAGGTAACGATGATGATATTTGTATTTAGTTGTTTTGATTTCATTAATTTCACAATAACATAACACTCAAGTCTGTTTAATTATACTATTGCGCGATACAATTAATTTAAAAAAGTATATATACGAATGGAGCATTAAGACGAGGAATGTTTCGAAGAGATTGACCACAGAGCAGAAAACACCAAAATGTGTAAGACAAATACATGTCTAAACGTTAGATATCAGTCAGCATTAAGTAAACGCACACGTCAGTGGACTTTGGTGGATATTTGTCTTGTAATACACCTTATCGCTATTCCCGGCTGACCCTAGAATCTGTCCCGCTTGAACTATTGACATCATACAACAATCATTTTTCCATTGTGGCGTCAGATATTTTGTATTATGACGTCAAAATTTACGGGAACTTCTGTGATGTTAAGTAATGGCGGCCAAATAACGATAAGGTGTAATGGGGGTCTCATTGAGATCCACTGTATTGACAATCATACCAAATCTTTTATTTTTAAGGCTATTTTAAATATCTTATTTGATATACCATGGATATAACTTATTGGATAAAAAATCATGAGATATGATGTAAATGTTTAAACAAAGGGAAGACGTTATACATGTATCAATTTTGACCTTCACTGCTTATGCACCAATGGGCGATTATATTTGAATACCCACATTGTTATTTACTTTAATCCAGCTAATGATCATCCTTATATTTTTGTTCTTTTCCTTGACGTGTTCCCATATCTATAACTCATTAAAGACAAAAGAATATTAGCCATATCATTAAGAAAGAAACAATAATTTTCTTCTAAATAGAAATCTATGTGCATGTGTTTTATAGCACAAATTAACCATTCAGTTGCATACGCAAACTTCTTTATTTCCTTTTTTACGGGGGATGGTGAGGGGTCAAATTTGAAGGATCATTTGCCGTCCACGAACAAGTCTATGTTACTGTTATATCTTAATAAACATACGTGTCTCTCTGTAGGTGGCGTGTTGCATCCAAAATCTGTTCCTTTTGAAGTTACGCTTTCTTATTTGCCTGTTCTGCGTCCCCTGTCGGACCATGAAATATTGATGTTTGCTTTATATTTAGTAACAAATATCTCATGCTTGTTCTAGACGATTAAGTATTTGAAACAGGTTATTTGGCATATCTAGCAATCAATCAACAAGTCGGATAATTCTTTATCTTAATTTGTTCAATGATTTTATGTGGTTTACTATTTTAAAAAAGACAAAAAAGTACACTGCAGTGACGTTAATTCCGGTGACGCACTTGACCATATTAGGCATGTTCAGCAGGATTCATTTGTGAAGTTTTGTTTAATGCAGTAACGATCGGAATCATACATGTTAACTTCTAAGTCAAGTACAGAAGCTAATAAACTCGACAATCAGTCAAACGCAGGAATTAGAGAAAGTTCGGATAACCGACAACTTTCAGCTTGCTTCGGAAGTTGCATATATATATCACTAAAACTTATTGGATCTTAGTATGGTCACATGATAACTTTTAAACATGATAACACTATAAATGTCAATTTGCAACTATCATCGCATGGTCATTAACACCTTCAAATCGAATCCCAAGATACTCACATACAAATACTCAATTAATATAGATTCTGTCGATTACAATGTCAAACAATGTACTAATTGCAAAATATCAAATATCGATTTTTCTCAGCTGTGACGTCGTTATATATGTAAAGCTAAAATATATAGACTGCAACTAGCTTACATTCACTCTGCAATTAGATAGGATGCCAACTTGCAATTAGATAGGGATGCCAACTATTCTTTCTAAGAAATATTTCTCATTTTCAGTGTATTTTTTTTATATCAAATGTTAAAGCTAAAGTATATAGATTTCAACTTGCTTACATTCAATCGGTAATTTGACAGAAATGTCAACTTCTCTTTCTAGCAAATACTTCTCCTTGTCTATGTATTTTTATATTAAATGAACCAGTCTAAGAGATGTCAACAAGAACACTAGTAGTGCATATACAGTATCGCTCATTAAGGCTGAGTATTTACCCGAGTAAATATGCTAATGAATGTAAATATCCTGGTCAATAATGCACTTTTAAAAGGCCGTATGTGACATTTACAGATGATACAGGATAAGGCTTTAATTAAATTATGAATTCTTATTTTTGTAAATGTACTGCAGTTTTATTTAATAGTTGTCTAAAGCATATGTTGAATATGAAGTGCGTTATTTTAAAATTGCGCTTGAGTTTTATAAACGGTTTGATGATGTTCCGAACTTGTAATGAAAAACATCCGGTTGGTCGCAAATGGAATTTATGTTGCGATAAAGAGGTAATTCCTATTTTTCAGATTTCACATATGAAAGACAATTCTCCTCGTTTGTACATTGATAAAAGTTTTGACTTAAATTGCAGATTTCAGATTCCGGGAACTTTAATTAAAAGCTAAAAACGGTGTAAGAGAAAACAAAAACCCAAAAGGATTATGAAAATCATACTGCATTCAAACTGTTTTTTCGGGTTGTTATCTCTTGGACACATTCTCCATTTCCATTCTAATGTTCATGTTCGCAGTTATAAATAACAAGCTAGAAGAAAAAAGTCTGCTGTTCAGAAAACGTGCCTTCCTAGAACGATCGCATGGCCTACTTTCCAAAAAAAAATTAATATTTAGCAAGAAACATGATTTTCAAGTAATCTTACTTATTATCTTAATTGAAACTGTTGAAACGTAAAAAGCTTCCGAAACGCGGTTTATGTAGTTTCCATGATTAGAAGTGTTTTAATATGATATACAACTATTGCAACATCAATCGTTAAGATCAATGACTATCTGCTTGACACAATTAAATTAATAATTGATTTAACTCGTTTTTCCGGTTGATTAAAAGTGTTTTTAATTAATTTTCTGAATTCTCTTAATGATACTATTTACCCTTTTCGCGTAATAACTTTAGCTCCCGAAATAACAGAGATCCGAAAGAACCACAGTACACGTATAAGTAGTCATCCCTGAAATACCAGAAGTTACACAACCAAAGTGACGCGTGCTATGGTACGGTACCAAAATGATTCATTTTCTTAAATATGATAAATGTTTTCATTATCTAAAAAAAATCATTTTCATTTGGATAAAAATTAAAGAAAGACAATTAAGCGATCATAAATCAATAAAAGTCCACCTATCTCCAGGTAATTATTTTGTACTAGATAATTTTCTTGTACTGTTTTAAATAGAGAAGATCACGACAGAATCTGCAATTAGACATCATATAACTGCGACAGAGGTGATATAACAATTTTTGTAGCTACATTATTCTGTGGTTAAGATGCTCGTACGGCTTAAATGGTTGATGTTATTGCAAACTACAATAATCCTAGCAGGTAAGCTTATCACACAGATATACAGTAACGTTTAATTTGGACAGAGAAAATATTATAATCAAATTTTAATGACCCCAAAAACATTTTACCGCAGGATTTTTGCAGTTATAAATCTTATATGTATTTTTTTCATACATTATTCTTTCCATATTTTTCAACTAAAATGAGAAATAAGTTTATCAAAAGATGATTTGCTAAGATAAACAATATCAAAACTTTGAATATTTTCAGTCAGAAACCTCTAATGCAGTGGCTGTCGTGTGTTTCTATATTTTATACTTGTGTTTTGTTTGTTGTTATATATCATATTCGTTGTTATTTGTTGCTGTAAATCTCCTTTCGTTTTGTTGTATAACATATTTTCTATGCTTTTGGTTGTTTTTTTGTTTACTGTATATCATTTTTTCCATTTTTTTGTTCGTTTGTTGTTGTATATCATATTTGTTTTTCGTTTGTTGTTTTTTAAAGATATTAAGACGTTGGATTTCAAATTAAAATCGTTTTGCTTTTCTTCATTTTGGCGTCTTTTACAGCTTGCTATGCTGTATATGTTTCACTTGTCAAGGGCCGTACGATGACGTATAGTTCCAAATATTAACGATATCAATAATATTGGTCTCGGGTGGATACTTGTCTCATTGGCAATCATACCAAATCCCGTTTTATAATAATAACGTATCGTTCCTCAATTCGTCGTTCCAGAATCCAATGCATTCTAGGTAATAATTTCAAAAGCGTACATCAAAACGTTTGTGATTAAAATCAATAGTCTTAGATGCATGAATTTTTGTTATATGTTGTGGGCTTGAAATTAGCAGTTACTGTGAGTACATTTACTCGCAGATGTGTCTTTTTGGTTGTCGGGATGTATAAGTACCCGCCCATGTTCACTCTGTGTTTTTGTTAGATGCATTTCTATTTGTATCCATCTTATGAAATAAGCCATTTTTAACTGATTTTTATAATTTCTTCATATGTTGTAATGTTACACCACTGTCCCAGGTTAGGAGAGGTTTTGGGCGCTCAAGAACATGTTTTACCGGGCACAGGACGTTTTCGCTTTTTTACCTGTAAAACGATAGGACATTTGCGCTTCAAATACTATGGACATTTGCGCTTTAAATTTTGAATCACCTGTATTAAATTCACCGGACATTTGCGCTTTTTACCTATAGTTGTCCACCTGTAATTATAATGAGAAGTAATATTACGTAGATGAATTTAACTTATATTTGTCATTATGACGACACATGGTTCAGAATCCTTCAATGTCATTTAACAACAGTCAGCGAATTACATTACGATTTGTTATATTGATGAATAGGCACCTCAGAACTGAGAAACATGATTATTTATTTGAAATATGGTCAAAATACCAGTCAGAACAGATAACAAGACCTTTTTTCAGTCCTTGAGCTTCAGATATCTATCGAAAAATTACCTGTGATGACTGTACGTGTTTTCATTACTTTATATTTAGAATGTTTACTTTTACTAGTTTTAGCTGTATAGATAAACTTTTTTAATATAAATCAATGTGCTAAGAAATGTGCTTTGCAATGATTTTTTTAATTTTTACCTCTGCCAAGTCAAACCTGGCAGTCCTAAGCCCGGATAAAAAGGAGACTAGTCATAAAAACCAAATATTGCAAAAGCGCAAATGTCCATTTTTAAAAAGCGCAAATGTCCTATGATTTGAAGCGCAAACGTCCCGCACCGGTTTTACCTTGCCACATTCTTTGTGTGTCTGTCCCAAGTAAGAAGCCTGTAGTTCAGTGGTTGTCGTTGGTTCATGTCTGTCATATTTGTTTTTTCCGTAAATTGATTTTTTATTTTATAAATAAGGCCATTAGATTTCTGAATTAAATTGTTGCATATTTTTCATAATGAGGCCTGTTATACCCGACCATACGGATTGGTTATATCATTCCTATAATTGATTACATTCATTTCATTTTAAAATAAGTGGATAGTTGTTTCATGGACAAGCATACCACGTCTCCTTTTTGTTATAAACTATGGAAATGCAACCAATAATGTATATAAAAATAAATCAAGAAAAGCGCTTAGGACGCACATTACTTAAAAGGAATAAAGATTATTTTCCTTTTAAGTCCTCGCTATATATACTTATTATCATGTAAAAATGGTTGTTATGCATTTACATTTAAATCTGTCTAAACCTTTTCAAAACGCATACCATAAGGTACTACTGGACATTAGACTATGTTTGATGTACACACTATCAGGTTTTCGGTTTAAGCAATATTCGGCTAGTTTCAATGTATTTCTTATTAATGATTGTTGTTGGTGAAACATGTCAGAATATGAGTTGTTTAAATAAGTTTAGACTCATTGGTGACTGAGTTTTTCTTGAAAGAAGGAACTGTTAAAGTAACTTTAAAAAGCTGTATTTACAAAAGTAGCAAAAGACAGTTTAAGGCGTCAATTCGTTTAACAGATATTATTTGCTTAACGGTCTCGTGCTATCTTTTTTTAAAGAACCAATACTAATCAAACGTGCCTCCTTTACAGAATAATTACGAGAAGCAATACGCAATATCATTAAAGTTGATTTCAATGGAATAAGTTATGAGATCAACATTCCTATTATTGAATAAAAGTTATTATATTCATAAAATTTACAATGCATTATTGTCAAACAGCAAAACAGCGAAATAAATAAAACGTCCATAAAAAGACACATTTGATATATGTCCAGGGACGACATTAATTAAGCACTTGTGTACGTTATTAATTGAGACATTCAGCATCCCCTATTTAAGCCACAATGAATATCCGCTATTAGCATTCAGACGATTGCAATAAAGCTGATTATGATTAAATCCTTTCATACGAAGGTTGAACAATTGAAGTTATGTCAATAAGAGTTGAACATACGTTCCAGCAAAAAATATATACATGTAAAGGACGGACATCAACATTTTAAAGCCTAAAAGGATATATATTTTTTTTTAAATCATAATGTTTGTTAGTATGTTCAAATTTGAAATTTGAAATAAAAATAAACTTTCTTTGTACCAATTTTATAACCAGAAATGTTCAATTTAGCAAGAAAGAATTAATAGATAAACTCTAAAATATAGGATCATCTATAGAGTGTTGTGTGCGTTCAGATAGTCGATCAAAATTGCTTTCAAAGGGACTTTAGAGATTTCAATTTTTATTTTTTTTAAATTTGCTTCAGGTTTTATACTGGATTTGAAATAACCACTGATAATGTATTGTCTTTTTAAAAATTTAATAAATGGCATGTCAATATGCAAGTTTTAATGGGTTTCTGCGGGCGGTAGTAATGCTCGTCCCACATGGCTCAGCTGGTAGCACAAACACAAATGGACAAGATATTCTCGTAACAACAACATACATAACAGCCACAAAACCCACTTTTAAAAATACTACAAAAATATTGGAAGGGATAGCAATTTATTTTATTTACTGCTTAGTTATCATATACACAAGTCTCGGGGTTTATTTTCGTCAGTTGTAGATATCCTTACAACTTCCGAAGCAATGTCGTCAGATCTCGCTGAAATGCGTGTGACAATATTTGTATACCCCAGTCAACCATTTGCCTTAAGTGACTAGTAATTTTGACTTTACAGCCGATTACATTGAGTGTGTAAGGAAAGGTAGAATCATTGGTTAGCTTACTTGTAAGCTGAACCGTGAAGTCATTATTAGATTAGGTAAACTACTCTTCTTTAACAGTAGACTAGATCGATAGGTAACCAATATATATTGGATGTAGGACTAGGCTACTTCGAAAGGAGGGTAGTATACCGTACCTTATTATGACTTCACGGTTCAGCTAACAAGCAAGCTAACCAAGGATTCTACCTTTCCCTACACACTCAATGTAATTGGCTGTAATTATAACTATTTAAAAGCATTTTTTCATCTTAATTTTATTTTTTGTCAACAGTTGTAGCAAAAAGGGTGGTTTAATTTTCATTCAAACGACAACTAGTTCCGAATTTTCGGTATATCTCGTATTTTAAATTTGAAATAAAGAATGGCCTTTTCATTTATAGAACACGTCAAGTATTATTTTGATTTTACAAAATTCAAACATAAACATAAACTATAGACTTTGCAGTACAGTACCTCTTGTTTATTTTCATTTGTTTGTACCAGGTGATGCTGACAAGGAAGCAATCCAGTTAGCCTTAGAGTATGTTAGTAGAATAGAACAAAGTCCCTGTACTGGTGGCACCGACGAGACGCTCGACCTCATCTTTAACCATAGAGTTTGGGAAGACTTTGTCAGTCCGGCAATTCTTACATCAAATTTCCTAACATCAATTTTGCTGGCAAATAATGGTTCACTCGATTCACTAACCGATGAAATGTTCTTCTCTTTAATAAAAAGTAATGTAATGGGTCTTACAGCTGTATTCGGATCTGGAATAGCAATAGAACCAGGGATATATTCTAAATATTCTTCGTTTGTTCCATACGCTTACCATAAGAATGGGATTGTATTTGCCCATGATGTTGCTTTGTCGTATACGTACCAAGATAACAACAAAACTTTGTGGTATCATCACTTAAGTAACAGGAATTGGGAAAACGCGACAAGAACAGTAACTAAAACAAAATTCAGGTAGGTTTATTTCACATGGTTTACATTTGTCATTTTTGGGGCCTTTTATAGCTGATTATGCGGAAATTGAATGTTCCTCAATGTTAAAAGTCGTACGATGACCTTTAGTTGTTAGTTAACTTCTATGTCCCTTGTTGTGAGTTTTTTCATTGGCATTCAAACCACATCTTCTTATTTTTTCGTTTTATATTTCTACATTAAATCAAAACATTATTATTGTGAACAGTCCTATAATGTACTTGCATCAATTTTTTCGAGTACGTGGTGTATTTAATGATTATTTTTCATTATTTTAATCCTTTATCAGGAAAGAGCAAAAGTAAAGCATCGTCAGACACGTCAATGTGTTTGTCCCGGAATCATTAATAAAATATGATATGAATGAAATAGCCTTATCAAGATAAATATTACGATAGTACTAAAGCAAATTCAAAAATATCTTTATCAACCTTTATACGATTGAAAAAAAGGACTATTGATAATTTTATATAAATCTTCGCGATTCTTAATACATATCAAATATATTCTTTTCAGATAAAAAAAATAAGATAATTCCCGTACTTGTTTAGCATACTGTTAAATAGTAGATTTTCTAATATTCAGTTTTGATAAGCCAAAACCCTATTTTGCAACATACGGTATCTTAGATTGGATCCTCAATGCTCTAGATCTTCAACTTTGTACTTGTTTTGGCTTAAATATTTTGATACGAGCGTCACTGATGAGTATTCTGTAGACGAAACGCGCATCTGGCGTACTAAATTATAACCTTGATAACTTATTAGAGTCAAACAAACAAAAATAGAGAACCAGTATAAACAGTGTTTAACTACAATAGAAAATCGATTCATAAAATCAGGAACATATATATTGACGTTAGATATACTGTTCCCAGATAAAATGTAAAACAGTATGAAATATTTTTTTAAAGCTGAAGAAACTGAACACAATGAGGACGGACGTGATTGCTTAAGGTGGTACCCAACAATTTCACTAAAATTTATTTTGCTCATTTAATTTTCATTAAATTTTGATAAAGTATGTACTTTGACCCTTTAACAAAAATGTAAAAAATTCTAAAATTTTGAACCAACCATTTTATCAGAAAAATTACATTGGTTATATAGCAGTTTGACAAACACCAATTTTGATCACTGTGAGGCTTAATATTCCCTTTACAACACAACGTAATCAAAACGTTAGCTGGCTTTACAAAGTGATCTCCCTGTAGTGTTAGGTACCACCTTAACTCGGAAATGATATCCTTTAAAAAATAAAATCTTCATATCAAAATCATTGTAAGAGGTCAGAAAGTGGGGTGGGGTGGGAGACAGTATTAAACAACCACAAGTTAAAGAAACCAAAAGACTAATTACTATGAAAAAAAGGAAATCAATTAAAGAACTAAGTTTTCCAAAAAAAAACTACATAGAATAGGGAAATGAATAACGAAGCATGGAAACAGTCGTTGTATCCGGTACTGAAGTTTTGGTCTAGATGTGAAACCAGTATGTACTTACGCAATAACAGATTAATAATGTATGATTTAAGGGAAATACAAACCTTTTAAATAAATTAACATAAAACAGCAAGCTAGCAGACTACACAATAGCGCGGTTTTGTTTCAGGTCAGGAAATATATCCTTACCGGAAATAGAGACAGTTTTACTTACAGCCAAGATTGAAGACGGTCATTGGACCAAACCGTACTTTGACTGTGGTGGGGGCGATATTTGGATGGTTACATTTACATCTCCTTTATTTTCACTGGATTTAACTGGACAGCCCAAGTTTCAGTAAGTGTTAGAGTAAGCCAAGGCTCCGTGTTGAAGGCCGTACTTTAACCTATAATGGTTTACTTTTTAAATTGTTATTTGGATGGAGAGTTGTCTCATTGGCACTCACACCACATCTTCCTATATCTAAGAATAAATGCAACGAGAGTTGGGATATGAAACAGAAAATTTAACCGGACAAAAGAGCACATGTTTGCCTCAAGTCAAGACAATTGGCTGTGATACTGGCTTATCTCAATTGTTTTTATTTTATTCAGATATCTTATTTTTCGTCTTTTTTTACAAAACAGGAAAGACTCTTGCCCATTTAAAGTCTGCATAACTACATAGTTTATACACTGTAACTGTTGACACCTAGAAGTCAGAATTCTATGTATAAAATTATACAGTGTCTGTTGACTGGCAATTACATTTGTGTTTATTATGAAAATCTGAAAGATAGTACTATAGAATTGAATTCTGCTTGCTTTTGATTTATACGGGGGGAGAAAATGAGGAGACATACTTAATGTGTTTTAAATTTTTACAAAATACAAAGTTAAAGTGGTTTTGCTAAAATATGATCGCCATTTGCTTTCATTTAATATCAATTGAATTTAAAGTCTTTTGTTATATGTTTCCAATGATTGACACCAACCATTCTAGTTTATAACATTTGTTTTTAAATAGGTAATAACATGTTGTTTAAGGAATTTATGTGACTATTATAAGCGTTCTGTGATATACAAAAGGGCGTTCAAGACATTTTCTTGTTTAAATTACTAATTTCAAATTTGATATTTCACATTCTTGACATATTTCCAACACAAATTTTCAGTTCTAAGATAAAATTACTCACTCACAAGTTGGAACTGAGAAATGACAACTTAAAATTTCAAGTTGAAAGTACATGTAAGAACTGTCAAGTTAGAAATGCAAATTTTAAAAATAAAATGTCTCCCAGATTTTCCTTATCGCAATACATTATGTTTGGGTTCTTTTAATGAACTGCTATTTTCATCTGTTGATATAATGGCTTCAGACATGTTAATATCTGTTCACCTTGTGTATTACTTTAGAGGTATAGCTTCTGTTGACATAGAGCTAACGAATATCGACATCAACCAGTGTGATCCAGATACCAGTAGTTATAGTGCCCTGGATGTATTCCGAGGAACCCATGCATGTCCTGACACAACTGAGGTACATGTACTACTTTCAATTTTTTTTTTTTTTTTACAAATTTTAAAAGTTTACGTCGGTCAGTGAAACTATTATGTTTGCTTTCGAAATACTTCATTTATAACACATATAAAATTTTATTTAATCTTTTTTATATTATCATTAAAGCCTTACTAAATTCAATACTTTTATAAAATTATGAATAGTATAATTAAAGTTGAGAAAACATCAGAATACTATAGTAGTTTACATTCAGATTTACAGGAGAAGTTCGTGATACAAATAATACGTAATCACGAAATTACTGTAAAAATGAACATAATCTGAAACGTTTCTTGACTGTACGACATCATTTTTGACTCGAACTAGTTAGTTTCATTTAACCATTTTTTAACGTACAATGTTTCTTTTCTTTAGTGTGTGTTTCTGAAAGGACAAGGTTTTAAAAAAGGTGCTTACCAGTGTGTTTGCAGCAAAGGTTACTACTTTCCAAATGTGAACGCTCAAGTTAAAGCTTTCGGGGGTCTAGAAGTGGAAAACTCTACAGATACCTCTCATTACAAATGTTTACCATGCATGGAGGGTTGCACGGAGTGTGTTGATGACTCACCATGCCTGTACCAGTTCATGTTTGCATTCAGATTTCCGGTCTTACTGGTTACTCTTTTGACGTGTATCGCTATAGGAAGTTTGTCTGTCATCACTATTATCTTCAAGAATGAATTGGTACCTATTTTTGTTTTAAGAAGTAAATATATTTCCATGAAAAACATAGACACCAAAGCTGCACACCTGCTGAATCAAGAAATCCATTCAAACGAAGGAGTTACTTTGGCCCAAATATTAGAGTAAATTGAAAAGTTACCACACATTTATAGGTGATAAAAAAAAGAAAAATAGAATTAACATTAAACAAGGAATCAAGGTAAAAACCAATGACCTAAAACTATATTTTGCAAAATTTATTGATCTTCCTTTCTGCGCAGTTAATTTTGCATGTGCCAAAACAAAACATTAATGTACTTACTCCTTTCTGCGCTCAAAATTTTGATCTCAAGAGTTGGTCACGAATCTAGACATCGCATGATGACGTCAAAAATAAGAGACACATCGGTTTTACTTACCATTATACCCGGTTTGAGATAAATCCAAAGCAAACTAAATGATATTGGATATCGAAAACGTGCATATGACATGCATTGATAAAAAAACCCTCCCCTTTTGAGAAAAAACTGCATGATATACACGTTCATGTAGATTTTATGTATTTGAAGTGGTTTGGAATGACCGTAATTATTTGTTCAATTTGAAAAAAAACAAACTTTAATACTCAAGTGATCTGACCTCAAATAAAAAACCAGTTATTATTATAAGGATTTATTTTGAAAAGATTACAATTTATGAGCTGACAAATCCTTCATGTTAGTTACTTTCAAAGCCCGATATTCTCTATATATCTGATTTGAATTTTTTGTCAAAGACAAAAACAATTGTATAGATAAACTTCATTCTACATGAATCGAATTTTGTTGATAAGGTCAACAGCTTTTATTTGATAGTTTAAACAGAAAAAGAAAATAATCTCAAAATGTTCTTAGAAAAAACGGCTTATGAATAAAATATTCCTTAATTCTTTTCGACAAAAAAAAAATTAAAAAACAATATAGTATTTATTAATTTCTTTTTGAAATCAATACTGTTTCTTGTCACCATTTTAAAATGATTGAAGATCAAGAAGATTTAAGATAGATAATTGTAATTGTCCGTGTTTAAGTTTCATTTTTAAATCTCCCTTATCTGTATTAATTATTAGATAAGATGAAAATATAATTAAGACAAAGAAAAGTTATCGATTAATAAGCGGAACAACTATGATATTTAATAATACTATTCTAGTTTGACTTCGATTTTATTTTTTAATACAATTTGATGTTTTTTTGTTCCGCGGAAGGATATCTCGATGAAATAAATAATGGATCTAGAGCTCTTCATTATAAGAGACGAAAACGGTCGATGATAAAATTTAATTAGATTTGCATTAGTTTTTATGATCATTACTTTTTTTTTGCAGCCGTATGTATAATACTCTCAAACGATTTCATTTTTTATTAATATATCTGTAGCAAAAGAAATTCCGGTTTTGAGCGAATATTTGCATGCATAATAATAAGACATTGTTTTTTAATCAGTTAAATGATATCATTTGTTTAAATGGTGATAGTTTATTAACATTTTTTATGATAGAATTGATCCAAAACAACAAATAAAAAGAAAAAAGGGCATAATAAATAATCAGTAAAATTTTAGTTTTTAGTTTAAATGAAAAATCGTTTTATGGTGATTTGATTTGTTTTTAAAATATTTTGTTACTAGGCAATAAAGACTGGAAGTCCAATTTTCTTGTTGCTTATGTGTGTAGGCGGAACACTGGTATGCTGTACGGTTCGTATACTAATTCAAAATAGAGTTATTGCATTAGTGTCTAATTTAAAATTTGTTCCCCTCTTCCTTCTTTTCTGTTGTTATAATCGATTGTACGTTTAAACCCCCAATCATAAAAAAAATATTGGGATTTTAAGCAAATAAAATCATCATATATACATGATGATGTACCAGGATTTCAATTTTTTATTTGCGCCAGACGCTCGTTTGGTCTACAAAAAAATTATCAGTGCCGGTAGAATAAAAAAAAATCATTAAAAGGCCGAATGAAAAACGAAGTTGAAGAGCGTTGAGGCCAAAACAATTATAAAAGTCTGCCAACCATAACCAAGGTAATTAATTCTTTAGGTAGAAAAGCCTTAGTATTTCAAACAAATCAAAGTTTCCTAACAGTTAATTTATGATTATGAACATATCAATGATAATTCTTGTCTGACTGTCTACTGGGCTGGTGTGTCCTTCTGGAATAACAACATATATTTTGGTATAAGGCTCTGGTTCATGCCTAAAAACTACTAGAAATGTGTTTAAATCATACGATTTTGCAGAGTTTTGTAGTTATTTATGATCTGAAATGCAATAAGTTTGAAGAAAAATTCGAAAGACGCAGTTCTGATATCTGACAAAAATCTTGACAGACTTATGTCTTATTAATATCTAAAGGATGTTATTTGATAGATTTATAAAACATAAAATGTTAATTATACCAATCTCCGAGGAAAGTTCTAAACGGAAAGTGCA
This sequence comes from Mytilus edulis, assembly GCA_019925275.1. Taxonomy (NCBI): domain Eukaryota; kingdom Metazoa; phylum Mollusca; class Bivalvia; order Mytilida; family Mytilidae; genus Mytilus; species Mytilus edulis. Next base: position 79,580,258 of record CM034350.1, on the reverse strand, counting down.
TAAGCAAATTGCAAAATCAAAAGCTCAAACTGTCACATTTTCGACTTGGTACAGGCATTTTCTTATGTATAAAACGGTGGATTTTTATAATGTTGTTATGCGTTTTGAATTCAAAATATCAATCAGTTAAGTTACTTTTATACATTCCTTTTTCTAATAGTTATTATTGATTATTTAATTTGATGGTTTCCTGTATAGCTTGCAATCAACTAACCTTATCTTTACAACAACAAAAATATGTCTCTCCAGTCATTTGGTTTTTTTTTAGGTGAAGAAGTTGGTAAAATTCCTCATTTTTAAACATTTTATTTGATGATTTCGCATAGAAGTGGAAATTATGGCATGCATTACAGCCCTTCGCCTTTCCACGTTTTCACTTTACAAGTATAAAATATATCTTCAAAGATATGAGACGACTACATCTGATAACGTAAAAGTAATAAATAATTATTACATCTTTTTTTCTTGTTTTAAAAAGATCAATTAGTTTTGATAAAATAGGAAACGTGTCATTATTTCAATTATTCCATGTGCATCAGAAGACGTTATATAGTATTGATTTAAAATGACATCTTTATTGTGTCTACCTTTTTTTCATCTACCGAAGACACTGCATTTGCCATAAATGAAATATGAGATGAAACACATAGAATTTTAATTGAATTTTAGGGATTCTTTGCCTATCCAAAAGCTTCACGAATTCTATGTATATCACAGATCTGGGTGTATCATATAGGTTTCAATTTGATGTATGGTGCTCTAGTGATAAAGACATGGAGGTATGTTTGTGTATTCGTGAATTTAATTTTATAAATTTTTCATAGCTTGCATTATGTTATAGATAATGCATATTTTAAGGTTTTTCTTGTCGTAGAACACACCGAGGGGTGTCAGGATTGATCAAATGAAAGACCGACCGGAGGGAGGTCTTTCTTTGAGCAATCCTGACACCCCGAGGTGTGTTCTACGACAAGAAAACCCTTAAAATATGCATTATCTGACTTATATACCGTCAAAAAATATTATTTTTTATAAAGATTTGCAAAATTTAGTATCCTATATTACCGACAACACTAAAGTGGGATATTCCCTTCTAATTCGTTCAGGTTTTAATACGCCCTACGGCTCATTTATAATGTGAAATAAAACTCACTAATAAATCTAGATATAAACCTTTCAAAAAAATATTATCCATACACAATAAAAATATTTCTGCAACTGCATGAATTATACACAAATGTATTGTTACTATCCGATAACGGTGTATGACAAATACAAGACACATTGTAAGTAATTTATTGTACCACTTAGTTTATGAAAAAGGGGGAGGGGTATGGGTTTTTTTTTGTAATGTCATTTCAATCGCGGAAAAGTGGTTATTTTTTTAACAATTTTAATTGAATCGAATGAAAAATTCAGAAAGATTGTCTTTTGAATAGCAATTCATTTTATTAACAGATAATCAGGATATAACTTATTTATATACCCACCGCACCCGACCCTTTTCTAAGTTACGTTAATGTTATTCAATAGAATATAAGATTATCTTATTAGTTGATCATTTAATAGAGTAAAGGGTATACATACATTTTAAAAAGTTAAGGACTGACACAACGAAAATATGAATACATGTAGGTCACAGTATGATTTCTTATTCAGCGTTTATCGTCCTGAACATGCATGAAATATTTGCCACTGGACGTTAAGCAAGCAACCAAAAATCAACCAAACTATTCAGTGTGACTCAGTAAGAATTTCAAAATCTAGCACACGAATATGTTAAATCTGGCTTTTTCTTTATGAAAGTCTATATTAAAATTCTTCTCACATATATGATAATGTTTTGGCGATAAATTAACAAAAAATCACGCGTTATTTGTTTCTAAAATTAAAATGCGGGCGATGAAGGTTTCTTTTACATCTATCATCTTTAAAATATAAATTTCCAAATCGGCAACAAAAAACTATCAGACAAATAAAATTTTGAAGTAAATTATAGATTGCATTTTTATCAAGGAAAATAATGACCTCACACAGGTCATTATTTTATGCCTTTGAGCATATTTCATTGAAACATGGTATCGTCCGGGTTGATTCTGAAAAAGAATGACCTGTCGTTCTAAAAGAAAATAACTCCATATAGGTATATAAGTGAAAATATGTTAGTGTAAACCATTACAAAAGAAATTCTAGAAAAATCGCACCAATTTGTTTCCCCCTCTCCCCCTTCCCCCACTTTCACATCAAAGACCTCCTATTATAGGAAACAATAACACTAAAACAACTACAAATCAGACTTCGTATTCCTTACAAGTTGAAAAAACCACAAAATCCCAGATGACAGTCAAATTAAGAAAAGTGACGAAATAAAATTATGACAGAAAAAAAACCTGCTAAATGAATCCTTTAAAACGAATCAATAATGATATAATAATCAGGTCTTTATTTTATTTTCAGAATAGCTATTATTTTTCGACCAGCAAGCAAACTGCAAAGAGTACATTTACCAGACAAAGAACTTTTAAAAAGATTTTTACCGCCGATGTGTGTTGTAACTGTGTATCTCCTAGCCTGGTCGATATCAACAAAAGGCACGACAGAAACTTTAGAAACTTCTAATTTACTGAAGTATGATGTTTGTTTAAACAGATATTGGCTTTATGCTATGCAATGTGGTATGTATATAATTCAAAGAAACAACCGTATTTGCATCGCATATTAAAGTAAAAGTGAATGCAACCTTCTATTTATTATAATTGTTAAAATCTCGTCTGAAGTAACCGAATGCAATTTTTTTCACCCAAACTGATGTCACACATTGGTAATGAAAAGGGACACACAATGATGTAATATACAATATACTAACTATAATTTGCTGGGTTCCGTTTTAGGTGGTGGATGGGGCGGCAAATTGCAATATATAATCCAACTTAGAATCGAGATAAAGAACGATATATTTTGTAAGACAAATGTGCATGTTGATTCAATTCCGCCCAAGGTCAGAACGAGGATTTAACGCTCACACACGTTGAAACCCGTCGCAATATAGGAGCCAAAAATCCAGAGTTTTTCCATGTTTGATGTCAGCTATACACATTTGCTCTATCAGACCGTTAACTTTTTTATTTTGAGTTGTTCCGCATTTTGTGATGTAAAACCTTGTAATACACGATATGTATTTTATTTTGTTATTCGACGAGCGGTGACTGGTTGTACACTATCGTGTCTTGTATCAACAAAAATATCCTCATTCAAATATAACTTGATCTATAAAAAAAGAAGATGTGATAAAAAAAAATAATGATTGCCGATGAAACAACTCTCCACAAGTACCAAATACGGTATTTAATAATGAATAAAAACAATATCGCAAACTCACTATTACAGTTGTTCTGTTTGTTTATTTTTTAGCTGAAGTATGTCTTTTATTAGCTGGTTGTTACATGTGTTACCTTGTGAGGAGAGCACCGGGTCATTTCAACGAAAGTAGATACATCACATGGTCAGTGTATAATGGAATAATACTTGGTAGTTTTCTGTTGATTCTAACGTAAGTAAATAAAGGCAGCAGTAGTGTACCGCTGTAAGTCAAATATGTTTACGACATTTCATTTTGAAACCATGTAACACACCCGTTAGTGGCGCCCGGTAAGCATCAAACTATCGGTCAGTAGTGAACTTCTGATTGTGAGCATATGATCAATAATAAATCATCAGATACATTTTTGTCTATTCTAAAATGTTTCAACTTATTAAGCGGGTAAATAACTTGATACTTAAATAATGAAACCATATTTTGTTTTATTCACATTATTCAATTTCGCAAACAATAGCTTTCTCTGTAAATTTAAGCAATCAAAACTTTTGTTATTTCATAATTTTTATGCATTTGTAAGATTCATTTTAAAAAATTTTAAAGTATTTATATATAAATATCTTTGGACTTAAAATTCTGTAAACCATTTTTAAAACTTAAACAAACATATTCAGATACATACAGATTTTAACTTCATACAGACACATACAGATTTTAACTTCATACAGACACATACAGATTTTAACTTCACGAGAACACGAACTATGTTTTTGTTTTCATGTACCAACTTTATTTATGTTCAGGGACATACAAAAGGTCCTGTTTATGTCGACACAATAATCTTATATCATTTTCAGACATTTAATTGGTCATTCGTACGGGCCAGATTTGCTGTACTTATTGCAAGGATTGCAGATTCAAGCGTTTGTTACAACAACATTGACTCTAATTTATATTCCAAAGGTAAATATGAATGAAGATATAATGTGTTTTTGTTGTGTGGCTTAATTGCAAAAAGAATTATAGTTTTGACTTGTACAGTGTAGTCATATGATCCATACCTTTTGAATTAGAACAAATGATGACCGACCGGTTCGTGTAAGCAATTATTCCTCCACAAAGAGAGTATGATCATGATGAACTAAAGTAGTTATTTAACATCTTTTGACAGTTGATTATGATACGAATATGTTATCAATCACAGCTCCTATATATAAGGTATAATTGCCAATGAGTCCATTGTCCAAACGAGACCAAATGTCATTGAAGTTAACAATTATGTGTCACTGTGAAGCCTTCACCAATGAGCAAAACACAACTATAAACGACACTGAAATGAAAATGTAACATTTCGAACGAGAAAACTAATGGCCTGATTTATGTTCAAAATCAACGAACGAAAATAGATATGATTTACGTAAACAAACGATAATCACGGAAATACAGGCCGGCTCTTGACTTTAGACAGGTACACACATAATGTGGCGTGGTTAAACAACTTGCAAGGCGCCAACCCTTTCTCTAAGTTAAGTGTGTTTTTGGCTAGGTAAACCATGGAATTAATCATTATTATCTTTGTTAAAAACCTTTTGCAAATATAACACTTGTGATTGCTAGCCAATCAAATCATGCGGGAGCTAACATGAACCCATTTGACCAGTTTGTTACTGTGTGAAGAAGAGGTAATAACACGTTCGTTGCTCATTCTTAACTCACAAAAAGTTAATTAGAAAGATTTATCTGAAAAAAAAACAAGCCTCTTTTTATGCATGAAGTTCACAATTAAATACATCAGCTGTTATCGTATAACGAATTCAAAACCTTTTTTTTGTAATGTTACTTTGATTTAAATAATCAATGTCAACTGCCGGCAATTTTTAATACAATATAATTTCCAATAACTTATTTCAGATATTAGCATTATACAGAAAAGAAGATATCAAGAAAACCAACGATACTTTAAAAATAACAAACGATAACAAATATCTAAGGACAAATGACTTTCCAACAAAGTCAGTTGGTACTCAAACATATGAAAATATTTCACCGCATCCAAAGGTATTAATTTTTTTTTCGACAGCACTCCAATATTCACATTAAATCTATTTCATTTGAACTTTGGTGGATTATTATATTCCGATAGTTGCCTCATTAGCAGTCATAGCATATCTCTTTATTTTTATGAGAGGTTATGACTTTCGAGTCCCTCATTTCAGTATTCTTTAATTTATCAGGTCACTTCCCTCTGCTTTTTGCATTGTTTGCCCATTATTTTCTGTTCTCTCTAAAAAGGCACCTCATTATCATCAATTCTTGACTTTTGTTGGGTGTATTTTTCTAAATTCTTTATACGTTTGTTTCCCTCTTCCAATAGGACCATTATTCTCTATTCTGTAAACCACAGCCTGATCCCCATGCAACACAAATTACTACAGTTCTTAACAAAAACAGATTCATTCAAAATGATGTGAATAATATATCGAATAAGTTAGTTTTATAAAGAAGCTAGACTATAAAGCAGCTATTTGCTAGCAGTTAGTTTTTACCCTTCCGGAGCACCTGAGATCACCCTAGTTTTTGGTGGGTTCGTGTTGTTTATTCTTTAGTTTTCTATGTTGTATCGTGTGTACTATTGTTTTTCTGTTTGTCTTTTTTATTTTTAGCCATGGCGTTGTCAGTTTGTTTTAGATTTATGAGTTTGACTGTCCCTTTGGTATCTTTCGTCCCTATTTTACTTTATGTCTATAAACCCAATAGTGCTTTATCTTTAATCAATTTGAATCTTGTGCAACTTTTAGGTGTGTAGATGTATACGAAAACCTGCTGCTAGCAGCCTCTTAGCGGAAAGATTACTAGCTTGAGTCTAGTTATAGATAGACAAATAGAGGCAAAAATAGTATACCGCTGTTCAAAAGTAATACATTGGTTGAGAGAAAACAAATCCGGGTTATAAACTAAAACCGAGGGAAACATATGAACCATATCAGAAATACAAAGAAAAAACAGAAACACTTAGGTGCAACAAAAACAAATGCCAACATACATAGAAACGAACTATTTGATAACAACTACTATATTCCTGACTTTTAACTGGACATTTTAAGAACAAAAACTGGTGGGATGAAAAAAGAGGGACGAAAGATACCAAAGGGACAGTCAAACTCATAAATCTAAAACAACCTGCAACGCCATTGCTAAAAATGAAAAAGACAAACAAACAACAGCACACACGACACAACATAGAAAACTAAAGAATAAACAACACGAACTCCACCAAAAAACTAGGGGTGATCTCCGGAAGGGTAAGCAGATCCTGCTCCACATGAATAGTCCCTTGCCAAGTATGGTATTGTTAACATTCGTTCGATCTGACAATTTCTGTGTTCTAAGTTTTAGCATGCACTTTCATTTCGAAAAACTAAGGATTTAATAATCTTAGGCATATATTACCTTAGCCGTATTTGGCACAACTTTTTGAAATTTTGGGTCCTCAATGCTGTTCAACTTTATATTTATTTGGATTTCTAACTATTTTGATCATAGCATCACTGACGAGTCTTTTGTAGACGAAACGTGCGTCTGTCCTTTCGAAAGCCTAGTACCATTGATAACTTTTCCATTAACTGCGGATATACATGTGCAAATTGCTGTTTATGATATCTTATGATCAAGTATAAAATAGTTATTTGATGAGACAACTGTCCATAAAGACACACGAACAAAGATGTGAACGATTATATGCCGCATTACGACCTTCAACAATGAACAAAGCCATCATTATATAGTAAACACTGGTATGACATGATGTGAAACAATTCAAAAGAAAAAACAAGAGGATCAGATTGATATATAGCAATATATGACAATCACTGAACCCTTGACTTTGGACGGGCACAGTACACACAGAATGCGTCGGGGATTACTATTTTTGTTATTGTTTAATAACCTAGGATAGTTGAATAATAAAACTACTCAGAAACAACTACTGAAAGACACACTTCAAATACCAATGTACACAATATACGAAGTCAAAATAGATTCACTCTATTTGTACCATTCTAGAATGAGTTCAATCGGTGTTTTAGTTTAAGTGTTTTACTGCTTTACAGGATAAACAGTTTTGGACGTCTCTTCCAAAGTTATCACCAAGAGGCAATAACAGAGTAGAACCAATGGTTGACCATATGGCTCTTCCCACAATATGATCAAAACGGACGTCAAAGATTTTCAGTACAGTTCCGGAAAATAATATATACAGATCCGTCCATTATTGTAGAAAAAAAATATTTGTATTCAAAAGTCTTATTATTAAGTTTCTTAGTAGTTTTTGCAATAAAACGGTTAATAGATATTTCCATTGTTTTTGTGGGCTTTTTTTTTTAATTACAATACGATTATATTGTCGATGATAATGAATTAGATCTAATCTTTACAAGACGTGAAATTCAAGATAAACACTTCATTTGTAATTAAAAGGTCACCTGTTAAATTTCCAAATGAGATATTAATCCATCATATAATGTTAGTTGCTTTACATAACGTTTAATGAATGCTCACTAGTATCGATAGATTATTTTTTTGAAATTTACCAAAATTATGTTTATATCATATTGTCTTTTAGAACATATAGCAAAGTTTGGGTCAAGGGAATTTATTCAGCCTAATTCTTATATAAATTGTCCAATAATTTATAGAGTATCAGTAGAAAACCCAATCTTGAATAAAAGAATACTAAAAACGATGAAATTTTAGGATGAAATATGATACAGAGAAGTTAGAACTCATGATGAGCTCTTTCAAAAATAAGGGAGTAAATACGGTTAAAGAACTCGTTTCTTGGTTCAAAACAAAGAATTGTATTACGTTCTCATTTCTGAGTTATCTCCCTTTATATTGCAAAAAATGTCGGACACAAAAAATATCTTTCCGTTCTAAAATCGTAATAATAGATTTTCTTCATTCAGATGAATTCGTTTTACAAATTCATTTTATTCTTCTCTAAAAAGTGGTCTGAAATTAAAGGTCTTGGTCGATTTTTATCATCACTCAATTTCTGTGGATACAATCAAAGAGACGTATCGGTAAGGCCTCGGTTCAGCTTTATTTAAAAATTTTAACTTGACTATCAATACGGAATCGAATTTCAATTCACAAAAGCAACAACACATTCAAAATCGAGATGATCATCTTACATCACTTGTAGCATATTAAAATCAAGCACTCAGTAACCTAATTTAAATAGTTAATTCTCTAAAAGAAAAAGAAAAATATGCAGCAATATGTTCATAGAACTGATAAACACAACATGTTACCTATAATTTACTATTTGTCTTTTTTTTTGTATTAGACATACCTTTGGTGTGTCTTGCATTGTACTTGTACTTGTACATCCCGTCATTGTGATATGACGACGGTACAAGCTATGATTTATATTATATTTTCTTTGTATTGCCTTTCATGTTTGTTTATATATTTGTCTACAGAGTGTCTATATTGCCATGTGTATTTCTTTGTTAAATGTTATTATTTGTGAAATAAATAGATATATTACAATGTGACTGTGTATCTCAATTTGAATGATTACTATATGTCTTTTGATTCCCCACAATGTTTCGATATTGTCATTTTGGAAAATAAACACAATACATGATACTCAACTAACTATTCATTTGGAAATTGCATCTGTTATTCAAAACAAATATACAAGGTTATATTTCTTGACCAAACTATAGACATTACAATTTATCTTGAAAATATTAAAACAATTAGTATACCAAATACATTATGAGAAAAAAATTGAATTTTTTTTTAATAAGGGAAGAATTTAACAAAATGTAAAAGAGTATAAATGGCGAATTAGACGCCACAGTAGTTTACCGATGTTGAAAATATTTATATATATATATATAAAAGTCTATAAAAAAGACCAACCAGCAAATTACTATGTACCGGATCGTCTAGAATAGGCGATACTATGCAAATAAGGAAAAAATTATATCAGTCTAAAGATTTGCACAACGGTACTGATATAAGATGTTATTATACGAAAATGTTGTTATTTAAATCGTGTGACAAATATTTCGGCTCAACAAATGGCCTTCTTCAAGTGTCACAAGTTTTAACTATACTGATACATAATGTATAAGGTGTAAAAATAGATCAGTAATAATACAGGTAAGTTTTTGGTCGATTGATTTAATCCAAAATCCTGAATATCATAATATAAACAAAACACTATAATTCAATATACGTGACTGTGTATATATAACAATAAAAATGAGTGAAAAACAAAATATTATATATATATATAAAAGAGTCTGAAGCGCTTTTTCAATTTAATCTTTTTAAAGGAACGCTCAACATGCTCAACGCATCTATCAAATGACAGAAATGAGATAAAGGATACAAAAGATACTTCTATGTCTGCCTCATATCTTGACTCATTTTGAAACAGACAATTAGAGTCTGTTGAAAGAAAACAAAAGTGATGATTTCAGCTTCTCAATTTGAACTTTCTATTTCTATGTAGCAACATCTTAGCACGCCTGCATACGGAATATATATCTCCTAGTTGATACGATATTGCGGGCGTGTATTTCTGTCATGATGTCCTTATTCGGAGGTTGCTGCTCAGAAGGAAGCAGTTTGACCAAGACTTTCAAGTATCTTAGTTATCCATTCGTAAATTTTAATAACGCCTACACGAGTTGGTTGACCGTTATGGAGTATCTGTTTCACAGATGATATCGGATGCGTTCGAAATGTCGTACATACAATCTGTTCAAAAGTTTTTCATCGATAGAGAGGGAAAAATCCGGGTTACAAACTAAAACCGAAGAAAACTATAGTGCAACAAATACAAACGCCAACGTAACCATACATGGAAACGGACTATTAGACTATTAGCAACACGACACATGCCACATGTGAAGCAGGATCTGCTAACCCCTCTGAAGCACTAAATATCACCCTAGTTTTTTGTCGTGTTTCATGTATTACTATTTGTACATATTTTTTTCTTTTTTAGCCATGCCGTTTTCAGTTTAAATTCGACTCATGAATTTGAATGTCCCTTTTGTATCTTTCGCCTCTCATTTTTAAACGTACAATTTAAGAACAGTTTTGGTATAGATGATGTTAGTAACGACGTATATACAACTGAGTTGATGATTCCAACGGGAACTAATAATCCACAAGCACCAATATCGAACGCAGTACTGTGAAACACGAAAACAGTATTTTATGATTTTCATGCGTCTGCAGTGCATTAATGGATTAACTTAAACAGGAACGCTGGAAGCCGCCGAATATTTAAATGCGAGAAAAAAAATGTGTAAAAAAGAGGGCGAAAGATATTACAGGAACAGTCAAACTCATAAATCGAAAACTGACAACGCCATGGCTTAAAATGACAAAGACAAACAGACAAATAATAGTACACAAGAAACAATAAAAAAAAAGAAATGACTGAGCAACAGGAACCCCATCAAAAACTAGGGTTGATTTCAGGTGCTCCGGAAGGGTAAGCAGGTCCTGCTCCATATGTGGCATCCGTCGTATTGCTCATGTTATTACAAACCCGGTTAACAGTCTAGTTCGGTGTGTCACATTCATGAAAAGGGAAGGGATTGTAGTTACGACGTAAGAAACATATCCGATATCATTGAGAAACGGTTATTTCATAACGGTCAACCAACTCGTGATGGCTTCCATAAAATTTACGAAGAAATAATTTCAACTTCACCATTTGGAAAAAGTTGTGTTTTGTGTACTATTGTGTGTCTGTTTGTCGTGCTCTTTTGTAGCCATGGCTGTCTGTTTGTTTTTGATTTACTGGTATGAATTTGAATGTCCATCTTTTGTATTTTCTTCTTTCTTCCTTTTTTAAAGATTCCGTATATATGAAGAGAGAGACAAGCTAAACATTTTAACTAGTTTTTTCGAAGGAATAAATCGTTATCAAAATATTGAAGTACGTTAGGCAGGCGACTAACGTTTGCAAACAGTTTCTGTGCAATAAATTATGATTTCGATATTGATGATTTTAATTAGAACCGTCCAGAAACCCATAACAAAATGGAGGTCAATTTCGATATTTTCATTATTACTTATCAAAGTTCAACCAATGCTTTTCAAGTTTCAAAATGGTGTTACTGATGACATAGAGAAGGTCAAATTCGATATTGAGGATTTGTACGTTTGCAATTCAGGACCCGCCACCCCCCTCCCCACTCATTCAGGAGATATGATGATCGATAGGCAGGAAATTGCAGTTTATGTCGTTCTGGGCAATTATTTATTTATAATTATCCAATGCTTTTTATGGCCCCTCAACGAAGTTGTCGGTGCCATATAGTTTTACCCTTGCCGAAAATCCGATATTCCGTAATTCCGAAATTCCGAAATTCCGAAATTCCGTAATTCCGTAATTCCGAAGATTCCGTAATATCGTCATTCCGCAACAAACCATTATACGAAGTTTTTAAACGCCTTCAGATATTGGGCTGATTTTTGGTATGTGAGTTAACCATGATGAGTTACAGATCAAGTTTAAGTTTAGTTCCGCTTCACTAATTTTTGCAGAAATTACGGGCTTTGGACTTTGCAAAATTGTTGAAAATCACAGTTATACGGACTTTTTTTCAAAACGCCTTCAGATATTGGGCTGAATTTTGGTATGTGAGTTAACCAGGATAAGTTACAGATCAAGTTTAAGTTTCGTTCTGCTCCACTTATTTTTGCCGAAATTACGGGCTTTGGACTTTGAGAATTTGTTGAAAATCGTTGAAAATCACAATTATAGACTTTTTTCTAAACGCCTTCAGATATTGGGCTGATTTTTGGTATGTGAGTTAACCATGATGAGTTACAGATCAAGTTTAAGTTTAGTTCCGCTCCACTAATTTATGCCGAAATTACTGGCTTTAGACTTTGAGAATTTGTTGAAAATCACAGTTATACGGTGTTTTTTTCTAAACGCCATCAGATATTGCGCTGATTTTTGGTATGTGGGTTAAACATGATGAGTTACAGGTCAAGTTAAAGTTGAGTTCTGCTCCGCTAGTTTTTGCTGAAATTACGGGCTTTGGACTTTGATAAATTATTGAAAATCACAGTTATACAGATTTTTTTTTTTCTATACCCCTCCAGATTTTGAGCTGATGTTTGATATGTGAGACTACCATCATGTTTGTGTCCACATGTGTTTATATTGAAATTGCAGATTTTTTTACTTTTTGGGACGGGGCCATTCGTGTCGCTTTGACACATCTAGTTTAATTCTAATTAGTTATTACTAACGACCCACGTGTCGTCAACTAATGATCTCTAATAAATTGGAAAATCTGATCCGTGTTGAAGGCCGCACTTTGACCTATAATTGTTTACTTTTTACAAATTGTTACCTGGATGGAGATATGTTTTAATGGTACTCATACACATTTATTATTTCTATCTACATTAACATAACTTGGAAAGTCAAACAAGCCTTCATAATACACCAAAACCTGGAGTCTATCAATCTAGCTCATTTCTTGCTGTATTAATAGCTTTCGTTTGAAATTGAAATATTGTATCAAATATCTTGATTAATTTAAGAATTGAATCGTTTGAATTGTTTGATGGTGTTGCAACATCTATTATTATGATCAGAGACCTGCTTTAAGAAATTAGATTAATGAATTTTAAAACACCTTTCATTTCAACAGTATATTGTCTGATTTTGTCATGAAATTGTGTTTTTTTTTCCATTATTTTCAAATCGATTTGACGACATTATCTGATATAAAGATATAGAAATAATAATGATATATTTGCAATCGTTCAGGGAAAAGGAAAAAGAAAAATCAAATTTTAAATGAATTGAAATCTATATATTTTCAGGTATGACATTTCTGTTAATATACAATTTTCTGTTTTGTTTTATAAGCAGTAGATCACGACAGAATCTTCAACAATACATATACGACTAAGGTATTACTAGTAAACGATTATTGATTTTGCTGTTAAGATGTTCGTACTGCTAAAAATGTTGACATTATTGCAAAGTACAGTTATATCTCTTCACGCAGGTAAGATTCTAAACTAGTGTTATAGTAAATTTAATACTTCTAAAATTGTGATAAATAGGGACTTTTCAAAACTGCTACACATGAGACAAAATGTTACTTGGTATTGATACTGATAAAGTCGAGTACTTTATTTTGTCAGGTTTTATGAACTTCATCCTTTTTTATGTAGCTTAGGTTCGGAATTTCGATACTTTTTTTACTATATTTTTCTTCTTTTTTCCTTTAAAAGAGTTATTGAATGGTGTTATCAAAATAGATTGCATCTAATGAGAAATTGTTAGGAAACTAAGCTTTTGACTCTATCAGGCAAATCTCACCTTAAAAGGTTTCGCTATTATATATAGGGTCCTCTTGGACAAATAGCTCCAATTGTCTAAACATTTCGACTTAAGAGTTATGATTTGGACGTTTCCGATGAATTTACAATTTGCCAATTCTTCAAAATATTACAAATAAGACGACCTTATCTTATCATAAACTTTCCGGCTTTTTATGATGTTGACCTATTTATTCACACTTTGTATTATAAAACATCCTGAGTTTGGATAAACGATTTTCAATATTTCAACAAAAACTGGACTTGTCCACAGCATTATTAATACTACGAGGTTTGTTAGCGGGGTCTTAGTAAGTTACATAAATTCATGTGATGTTGTAAGACACACTTCTTGTTAATTTGAATTTCTGACACTGCTTATGTTTCTGACGATTTTTCATTTTCTTTCGTTACTTCCACAGCTGATGCCGACAGGGAAGCCGTCCAGTTATCTTTAGAATATGTAAGCAGAGTAGAACAAAGTCCCTGTACTGGCGGTAACGAGGAGACGCTAGATTTAATCTTTAATCATACCGATGGGAAGCCTACATCAAACCAGCAATGTTTACGTCAAAGTTCGTCACATCAGTTTTGCTTGAAAACAATGGATCACTCGATTCACTGACCGATGAAACAGTTTTCTCTTTATTGAGGAGTATTGTAAATGGTCAGAACACCATATTTGGATCTGGCATTGCACTAGAACCAGGAGTACACTCTCAATATGCATCATTTGCTCCATATGCTTACCATAAAAATGGTACTGTATATATCCACGATATAGCATTATCATATAACTACCAAGACAACAACAACGTCTTGTGGTATCATAACTTAAAAAAGAGAAACTGGGAAAATGCAACAAGAACACTTTCAAAAACTAAATTAAGGTAGGTTGTAAATTTAATTATTGCAGTAATCATATGAAAAGTGCAGAAGTGCATTTGATATTTATATTTTTTCAGTACGTGGCATATTTTATAAGTATCTAATTTCCAGATTGCCCCTTATTGATCCATTATAACTTAATAAAACAAAAGAAGATTATGTTTGTTTCATTCATGTGAAGCGCAGTTTATATATTTTTGTGGTGTCCTGGTGTGCTGCCGTAAATTTATGGAAGGTGTCAGTTGTTATTCTACGGTTAACATGTTGTTGAACTATAGTATTATGTAATATGTATTTCTCTGTGGTGAGTGTCTTGCAATTGTTTGTACTGTATTCCTGTCAAGTAATGTGATCGTTTAAGCGGATTTTTAACATAGCCATATAAGTCGGGGTTTTGGCTAGCCGTACATCAAGTTCCAACACACCATTTTTTTTAAATGTCCCGTACAAAGATGAAAAAAAATATAGCTGTTTTTATCTTCAGTTTTTTTTGTTGTATATTGAACAGTGGTATACAATTGCCTTTCTTTGTAAATTTTGTTTCTAGAATGAATAAAATGGAACAGTTACTGATTGATCGTTTTAATATCACTTTAATAATAATGAGAGATGCCAAAAGATCTGAAATTTAATATTCGAATACTCGCTCATGATACTCGCGAGTACTCGAATACTCGGAAAAATCTAAAATGTCTATTTAAAAATTTAGAGTTTTGATGGGACACGGTGTTTTTTTTTTTTTTTTTTTTTAACCTTTCATAAACTCATTATATTATGACAGTCACACCGATTGACAGCTGTATAAAAGACAAACGTATTATTGCAGAACTCAAACTGTATGACTACAAAATATAACTTGGTCCTTAGTAATATCTATTAGTCCTCCATTTTAGTGTCAATATAACGATGAATTACTGACCACCGTTTCTAAAAAAGACATATCAAAATAGCAATCACTGTTTGTGTATTTGGTCATGAACCAAACTAGAAACATTCCTGTAAAACAATCAATATTTGCATATAAAAGTCCGACTTTGTAGACAATCAGTATCATCTGTTTCCTTGGAGTTAGTATTTTTTTATATAACGACTAGTCCATTCAAGAATATTGGACTTCAAATTACTTGTACGAAACGATAATATATGTTCGTCTTTTACAGTCTTTAGTTTTTTATGTTGTGCTATTTGCACTATTATAATGGTTTGTCTGCTGGTCTTTACATTATTAGCCATGGCGTTGTCAGTGTATTTTTGACTTAAGAGTTTGAATGTCTCTCCAGTATCTTTCACATGTGTAAATTATAAATTGAACAAAAATTAAGTTAAGTAAAAAGTAATTATATTAAATGTACAACTCATACCAATCACACTTACACACAAGTCTTAATTATTACATGACAGACTCAAGTAAGTTAACGGCTTGTGAGTTTTTAATCAATGAAAGTGTTGATCCCTGAACAAACACCGTTACAAATATCTCTAATCAGGTGCGTAGGATTCACCGCTGGGCACTTTGATTTTTTTCTCCTTTAAAATAGATCGACCAACAATTTCGCATGAAGGTCATTTTGACTTTCTAAGTTTTGTTACAACAACTCCTGCACATACAACATTTTCTCGGAACTTAAAAAAACGTTCGTCGTATTACTATAACACATAAAAGTTTCAAGATAAACGTATTGACGTTGTTAATAGATTAAATTAGTAGTACGAAGGGGATATTTCAACTATCTAATGCGAGGGGAAATAATAGACGAAATATCTCAAATTTTATAAAAGGCAAACGAGTATCTGAGTACTGAAATTTTACTCGAGTACTCGGTCTTCTTAGCGATTATCCGAGTACTGCAGTACTCGTTGCCATCCCTACTACAAATGTATATTATAAAATATTTTCAATTATTCTACAATTCAACCTAAAAAGACATTAAAACTGATGGAAATCCAGTATGAATCATCGGATTATCTCATAGAGAATACAAAATAGTTAGAAGACAAATCCATTAAAATCTTACGGATCAAAGATAAAGAATATTTTTGCCTGTAAGTAGAATAACGAACGTTTTGAATATTTTTAAAATAAAATCAAGATAGATACCATTATACAGTCGTGTACGCCAGACGCGGGTTATGATTCAAAAGGCTGATATTTGAATAAATTGATTTACAGAAAGTTTTAACATGACATTACATCGATTGAATTAAAAATACTGAACTCGAAGGCAAATATTTCATTAATAGGTTAAATGATGATAAGACCTGAAACATCAACGATTACTTTATGATATTTGTGAATTATTTAGAGATGCAAGACATGTCTTTTATCAAATTTGATAACATATTAAGTTAACTGACTAAATTGCCTCTACAGATTGGTATATCTTTATTAATCTAAATCATGCAGAAAGAATAAAAACCAAAAGTAAAAAATAAAATTATTTATTAAATTACATAAGGAGAGACATTCAAACTCATGAATCGAAAATAAACTAACAACCGCGTGGCTAAACGAGAAAAAGCCAAATAGACAAACAATAGTACACAAAACACAACATTGAAAAATATAGACTAAGCAACACGAATCCCACCACAAATTAAAGGGGTATTCTTTGGCGCTCTAGAGGGTAAGCAGATCCTGCTCCACATGTGGCACCCGTCGTGTTGCTCATGTTAGTATAAATCATGTATTTAGTCTAAGTTCACCTTTAAACATATCCGGTACATAATTTTTATTTTATATTAACATGCAACTTAACTTTTGTTTAAAATATAAAAGTGTATACGATTGGTAATAAAAATACATTAAACTCAGTGTGTTGAATACTAAATAAGAAATTTTTATCTTTGAAACGAGAAAAGAATATTGATACTGAGTTGTCGGTCTAAATGCAGACTGGTTATTCGTCCAAAAAAAAACAAACCCAGTTTGCTAAAATGGTTTATCAAATTGAAATTTATCCAACACTAAGCTTATATCTGCTCTCTATCAGGTCCGGAAATATATCCTTGGCAGCGAAGGATACAGTTTTACTGACAGCAAAGATTGAAGACGGTTATTGGACCAAACCGTATTTTGACTGCGGCGGAGGGGACATTTGGATGGTTACATATACAACGCCGATATTTTCCCTAGATATAAGTGGAAAACCTAAGTTTCAGTAAGTGACATATGATAATTTCTGATATTTTTTTTTAAGTTTGTTTCCATTTTTTGGAGAAAAAATTTTGGTTATTTTACCCTGAGAAAAATAGAATGTTTGTTTCACCCTCAGCTGCCACTATATGTAATGCTAAAATTGAAAGAAAAAATGGTTTTCGACTTGTCGCCAACAAAATAGATTGCTTGTCGCCGAAGGAAAAAAACTTCGTCCGGGAAAACTTTTGTAGCCCCCCCCCCCCCCCCGGAAAATCAAATGATGCTGCCTAACAAGAAGCCTGTTTCAATCCAGTGGTTGTTTTATGTCATAAATGTGTTTAGATTGATGTTTTAAAGCTGTTTATCTTTCTTTTCAAAAGTAAATCTACACGGTATTTGCTCAGGAAAAACACGTAGCATGTTATATTATTGACAAGGTAATCATAAATTAGCACAAAATATGTTTTGCTCCATTTAATTGAGGTCTGATGTTGGCATGTAATTAACTGCTAGTGGTCCTTTGTTAATTTATGTATCCTTGTCATTTTTCTTAGTTTCTTTTGTTACCTATTCTGACATTGGACTCGGACTTTTTTAAAGAGGGACGAAAGATACCAGAGGTATTATATTCAAACTCATAGATCGAAAATAAACTGACAATGTCATGGCCAAGAGGCAAACAGACAAAGATGTACACAACACACAACATAGAAAATATTAAACTGATTTGAACTGTGTGTATTGTTATGTGTTTCTTTATTCTACATTGGCTAGATGTATAGGGGGAGTGTTTTGATCCTACAAAACATTTTGACCCCGCGCGTGTTTGCGCCTTTCTTAAATCATGAGCTTCGGGCCCTTGTAAGTCTTGGAGTATTTAATTGTAGTTATTTATATGTTTTAGAGTTTAGTGTGACGTCCATGTTCAATGAACTAGTACACAATTTTATTTAGGGGCCAGTCGAGGCTCCTTCCGGGTGCGTGATTTCAACAACGTTGAATACCCATTGATGGCCTTCAGCTGGTGTTTACTCTTTGGTTGGGTTTTTGTTTCTTTGACATATTCCCAATTTGCATTCTCTATTTTATTAGCTGAATGATTCTAAAGAGATGATCGCCTTAAAGTCATCTTTAAATTTAAAAAAAAGAATGAAGCATATGTTTTTAAAACTCAATATAAAAAAAGAAGATGTGGTATGATTGCCAATGAGACGACTATCCACAAAAGACCAAAATGACACATAAATTAACAACTATAGGTCACCGTACGGCCTTCAACAATTGGCAAGTATTCAGTTACCTCAGCGTGACCTTTCTTCTAAAATTCCGTTGGTCGCAATACGCAAGTGCCAAGGGGGGATACATTGGCAGAGAGAGAGAGAGTAAACAAACGTAAACATCGCTCCGTCTTCGAAATAAACTTTATAATTTGTACATGTTATTCACGTTTTTATCTGAATGTTTATGCTTCTTTGTTGATTGTTAACACAGGTGACCATCTGTAATCACCGGGTTGAAATACGATCAATAATAATGCGTTAAAAATGATAAAAATCGTACACAAAAAAATAAGTTTAACATTATTTTTCACCAGTAACTCGTTTAATATTACTTCGAATCGATTGCCTTTCATAATAATCTATAATAAAGAAATTAATTTTATTTTTATTTTTTATAATTTATTTATGACTTCATATACATTTTTAAGGGAAAACTTTTTCTATATTAACTTGATTCCTGTGTTATTTATTACTTAAGAGGTGTAGCTGGGGTAGATATAGAGCTCACAAATATCGACATCAACCAGTGTGATCCTGATACCAGTAAACATAATGCCTTAGATGTTTTCCGGGGAACTCATAGATGTTATGCGACAACAGAGGTAAATAGATATTTAAATAATTTTATTTCGTCAGTGTTATTCGACTATTTATTGATTCAATATTTCCTTATATAATACACTATCATAATAAGCAGATGACTCTAAACTATAGTTCTAAATAATATTCAAAGAAATAATTACAGGGTTTAATTGTTTACCTTTTATTTTAAGCTTATTCAATTGATCAATAAGTTGATTCGTGTTGTATCTTAATTTACCGGCTCGGTGAACAAAAAAACCCGTAAAAATTACATATGTTATGATTTTTCTGAAGGTACAGGCAAACTTCCAAACCAAATATTTTTTTCTATGAAAGATTTAAAAATGTCCTGTACCAAGTCAGGAATATGGTCATTGTTATATTATAGTTCGTTTCTGTGTGTGTTACATTTAACGTTGTGTTTCTTTTGTGTCGTTTGTTGCCTCTTATATTTGAATGTGGATTTATATTATTATAAAACGTGTCACGGTACTTTTCTATCCCAATTTCATGTATTTAGTTTTGATGTTATTTTTGTTATTCTCATCGGACTTTGTCTTATGCTTAGTTCGTTTCTGTGTGTGTGTTACATGTGTCGTCATTCTCCTTTTATATGTAATGCATTTCCCTCGTTTTTGTTTTGTGACCTGGAATTTTTTTTCCTGTCTATTTATGAGTTTTGAACATCGCAATACTACTGTTGCCTTTATTTAAGTAATTTGCAGTAACACAATACTTGATTATTAAATCAAGAGTTCCAAATAATAAAGTTGAAATCATCTTTTCGTAAATTTTACGGACGCCATCACATGTTGGTTGACCGTTATGGAATAACCGTTTCACAATTGCTATCGGATATGCTCCTTACGTCGTAACTACAATCCCCTTCCCTTTCATAAATGTGACCTACCAAATTGGAATATTTACCGGATTTGTTATCTCATAAGCAACACGACGGGTACCACATGTGGAGCAGGATCTGCTTACCCTTCCGGAGCACCTGAGATCACCCCTAGTTTTTGGTGGGGTTCGTGTCGTTTTTTCTTTAGTTTTCCATGTTGTGTCATGTGTACTATTGTTTGTCTGTTTGTCCTTTTCATTTTAACGATGGGGTTGTCAGTTTATTTTCGATTTATAAGTTTGACTGTCCCTCTGGTATCTTTCGTTCTTCTTATTTAACTAGATAGGAACAAAAGTAAACAAAAATACTCAAATTCGAGGAACTTCAAAATGGAAAGTCCCAGATCAAAATGCAAATTCAAAAGCTCAAACACATCAAACGAATGGAACAGATGTCTTTTTCTTGACTTTGTACAGGCATAATAAGAAACCAGTGCTACATGGATAAGGTGCATTCAACTCCAAAAAGTCATTACATACATGGGTACACATTGCAAATTAGTTGGAATAAACTATGCGTTTTGCTTTTGTGTAACAAGATGCTATAACGTCTGCATCTTGCTATTTTTTGTTTGGTTTTAAAGAAAAGAAATATAAATAAATGCAGTAAGTATACGTCCAAATTCGGTCGTCAATTATTATGTCTGCCCTTCTTCGCAATGTAGAAGAATAATCCATAGGGAAAGATATAGTTAGATACAATGTTCAAACAATTATATAATTAACATAAAAGGTGGAGCTACTCAAATAATATTCTTTCTTGTGTTTTTTACAAATTAAACGGCAACAAGATTCCACGTTCGTCTGTTTAGTTGTTCTTTATCTCTAGAGTTTATATTGTCTATTTTGTTTATTTTTGTTAACATAGTTGTTTGTTTTATCGTGATTAGGATTATAACTCAATGCTGACTACTGTACTTTACTTTTTGACAATGTTACCTATTATATCTTTTGTTTTAGCTGAACATTGTTGTCATTATAAAGGAATTCTATGCGACTGCGATAGAGTTGGCTAAGTATAAAACCAGGTTGATCATCCATTTTCTACATGCCTGTATTAATCAGAAATATGACAGTTGTTTTGCATGTGCCTTATGTGTTCAACTTAAGGTCGGAAGCGGTTTCAGTAAGTTAAAACAAAATGAGACCTGTATGAATATTTATCGCAATTTATCGCCAGTTTGACAGAACTAAAGAATCATATATTCAAAATGGAAAGAAATAAAACCAAATTCTTTAAAATGAAATTATATTTTATTTTTATTTTTTCTTCTCTTTAGTGTAGGTTTCTGAAAGGACAAGGTTTTAAAAGAGGTGCTTATCAGTGTGTATGCAGCAAAGGGTACTACTTTCCAAATGTGAATGCACAGGTTAAAGCTTTCAATGGTCTTGAAGTGGAAAACGCCTCGGATCCAACACCATATAAATGTTTACCTTGTATGGAGGGTTGCACGGAGTGTGTTGATGACTCACCATGCCTTTATCAGTTCATGTTATTATTCAGGTTTCCTGTTTTACTTGTTACTCTGCTGACGTGTATTGGTATTGGAGTTTTGTCTGCTGTAACTATTTGTTTCAGAAATAAATTGGTACAGTTGTTTTGATTAGTTTAGAATATGCTTATGAAAAAAAACATTAGGTTATACGATAAAGGAGACGCCGACACTTAACATATGAAAACAAAAAATACATTTAGTGTAAATGTCTGTCTTCAACAGTAATATAAGTCTCTTTACTATATACTTACACTTACAATGGTCTGAGTATTTACTATTATGGAAGAAATAGACAAAACAAGGAGCACATTCATGCCCTACCGTTAAAGCATACAAGAAAAATAGCGAAAATCAAAAGTGATAATACAGTCAAAAAACCTTGTGTTGAACTAGATTATGCCTGGGCGACAAATTAACATAAATTATTTTAAATATGTATTTCATTCTTTCTGTGAGCGTTGAAGGAGGAATACTTGAATGTATAAAAGATTAATAAAAATTGAATGTATATATATTTTTGTAAGAAGAGAGGGACTTAGAGCTTGGAAACACTGATAAGTATCAAATTTTCGTTCACACATCTCCTAAAGAAGAAAATTTTACTAAAACATAAGCATGTCGATGAAGAGGAGATATAAATATCTTCATCTCCTATCTTTTCGTTCTATATTGGTTGCGTAAATCTTCATTAATCCATATGCATTACGCTGAATGGTACCTATCGTAATGCACCAAACCGTTTTAGAGGATGCTGATTACCAATATATTTGATATCATGCAAGCACACATAAAAGTTTAATAATACTAAAACTTATAAAATGTAAGAAGAAAGCAGTGTTCAAATGAGTAGTTATAATGAGCTCACAAACAGACACCAAAACACGTTTTATTATAAACAATCCATGAAATAAAGTGGAGAAAGTGTGTCGTGCCATCAGAAAATCATCTTGGAAACAAATCTACTTTTTTTTAAATTTTACCAGGCAATAAAAACTGGAAGTCCAATTTTCTTGTTGCTAATGTGTGGAGGGGGAACATTCATATGCAGTACGGTAGGTGTACTTATAGCAAAAATAAATTAGTGATATATGTTATCATTTTCTTAATAAATCCTACATGGTTAAAGTTAGAATGTCCTTTTCTCCTCTTTTAAGGGGGCTCCTGGGTATAAATCAATTTTTTTTTCTAATATAGGATTTGGCTATATTTTTTTATAAATGAACTTTATCATATACTTAAAAGAAAAATGAAATAACAAAATGGGGTCACCGTTAATTTAAGCTCACAATTTGACTCCGGAAGAAGCAAACATTTTTGTTAATGTCCTTTTTTTCTGTTGAACTATGGGAGAAATAGAGGTAATATCGAAATAAAAAAATAACCTAATTACAGAAATCGCTTAAATTTTACAATTATTTAGTTTATGTACAGCTTATATGAAAACAATAATAAAAAATATAGGTCACCGATGAGTTAAAAAAGATATTTCAAATGTAATGCCAAAAAATGGCATTTTTGCACCAAAGGGAGATAATTTGGAGCTTTTTCATAATATAAACATTTTAAAAGTCATCTGGGGCCAAACCGAATCGATTTTTTTGGTTAATTTTTTTACCATATCATAAAGTAATAACTGATAGTGTAATAAATAAAATTTGTTATGAAAAAATAAAGGTTCAATTTTTTGCTGAAATTTTTATACCCACGAGCCACCTTAAACTACATTCGTCACTCAAAGTTTTAAAAGTTTATACAGTTTTTCTTTTATGTTTATATTCTGTACTGTAGACTATTCTATGACATTCAGTCAAATTGAAATATGGTGCTGATCATCCCTAAAAGACTGATCGCCCTTAAAATTATGTTTATGTTTTAGTATACAGTTTTCTATATATATAAAAAAAAATGCATATCCTGCAATAACAGAAATAAAATGATCGGTGTTAAGAATTTCTTAAAATTTTAGGGATTTTTTGCCTATCCAAAAGCTACAAGATTTCTGTGCATATCACAGAACTGGGTGTATCATATAGGTTTCAACCTGATGTATGGTGCGCTCGTAATAAAGACATGGAGGTATGTTTGTAGGTCCTGTATTTAGGGATATGTTTTTATTGTTACATGCTTGTATTTTCTCAATTAAATTTATAGATCATTCTATGGCTGAATTTTTTAGAATCCAGTAAATAAATATAAACTGATCTGAATCACCAGAAGTGTGTTTCACCTCCGTAAGACTCAGCAATAGCGCTCGAATAAAAAAAACATGAAAATCCAAATCATATACAAAGTTAGAGAGCATTTTCAAAATTGTTGTGCCAAATACGACATTGGAAATATATACCATGCGTAGAAATTACATCGGGTGTTTGAATAAAACAGAACACGAATAAAATTTCATAAATCCCAATCAAATTTTATGGAAAATATATCCTCTTCAAAAGAAACAAAGTCTCATTTTCCCATTGTGCTTTCCTATGAGATTGATATGATATTGCATTTGTGCAATACAACTGATAAAAGTATTGTTAGAAAATAATTGTGTATAACAGTTACATCGATCAGGTGCGTTATCATAGAATTTATCAATTCGAATTCAAAGAAAGGGGATGACAAATCCTGAAATAAGGACTATAGCAAATCATATACAACTTCTTGTGTAAAAGTAGATAAAGCAATAAAGAATTGTTAGATCTTGTTTTTTTTACTTTATTTTCTTTTTAGAGTAGCAATTATTTTCCGACCAGCAAGTAAATACAAAAAGTTCGTCTGCCAGACAAGGAGCTTTTAAAACGATTTTTACCGCCTATGTGTGTTGTAATCCTATATCTCCTAGCCTGGACGATATCGGAGAAAGGGGTGACAGAAACTTTGGAAACTTCTAATTTACTTAAATATGATGTTTGTGTTAACAGATATTGGCTTTATTCTATTCAATGTGGTTAGTATTTTTTTCTTGTGTCGAGTTTATCAGAAAAGACATTAATAAATTATGTTTGTATTTATATCAAGAGCATAGATATGTTCACTATCAAAAAGGTTACAGCCGATTGAATTAGTGTATAGGTAAAGGTAACATCTTTGATTAGCTTGTTTGCTAGCTGACCCGTGAAGTCATTATCATGTAAGGTATAACTACCCTCCTTTGTAAGTTGCATAGTTCTACAGACAGATAGATTGGTTATCTGTCGGACTAGTCTACTCTTGAAATGAGGATAGTTACTAATAATGACTGCACGGTTCAGCAGCAAGCAAGCTAAACAAGACGTAACCTTTAGTTACACACTCAATACAGTCGGCAGTAAACATATAAGAATTGCTCGACTATTTTACAAGTCAACTAGTTCATTATGAAATGGTACAACAGGACCCATTGTATAACAAATTCAAAATAACTTGAAGAATCTCAGAAGATTATCGGATGAGTTTAAGGATTCTTACCTTTATCGACTAATGAATCATAAAGTTAAATAGATGAAAATATAATTGATAACTTTATGGAAAGCGGAAGGCACTAGAAGACTATTTCAAGACAGAAACTGATTTTTACATAGTTACACGTATAATCAAATCTCTATAATTAAATCATCAATTTAAAAGTCATTTACGAGGCTAGGACTTTAATATTGATGCTTCAACCTACTGGGTTGGATAAATCAGATAACCTACTGGTACCATTGTAAAATTTTTAAATATTGCATTTCATCTCCTTGGAATATTCTTGCAAAATATAATCGAATTTACAATTTTTTTACCTGAAGGTCGTTCTTTACTCCAGACATTCAATCTCCCCTTATCAATAAAAACTGAACGCTACGATATATTTTATAAATCCTAACATGGCGTGAAACACCTATATTGATATATCAATTAATACAAATAATGAGATCCACTCAACGTAAATAAAACAACAATTACTCAATCTTTTTGAGATAATCATCAAAACTAGTACATCAAACGAGCAGGAAAATATATCTCAACGAGTTTCGTTTTGTTAATATTTCAGCTGAGGTATTTCTTTTATTTGTTGGTGGTTACATGTGTTATCTGGTGAGAAAGGCACCTGGTCATTTTAATGAAAGTAAATACATCACATGGTCAGTGTATAATGGAATAATACTTGGCAGTTTTCTGTTGATTCTAACGTAAGTTAATTCGTTATCTTTTAACTAGTTCATTATGAAATGGTACAAATAGTTATTTAAATCTTGTACGGAAACATTCTGTTTTACTTGATAATAGCCTCTTATTAAACATTATTTACTTGTGATAGGATATTAAGTATTTCTCGTAGAACGAATCAAGATAGAGGCTTATAATTTAGTTTATGGTTACTGGCGTTTTTCTTTTTCTTTACGTATTTCGTTAAATATTTTTCTTCACTAGTGCATCATATAGTGAGTGATACACAGAGCCTGAGATAATTATCGTTATTTTATTCTGGCATTATACTTGAATCTATTTTTTTCTTTCATGTTTGGCAGAGTCTACTACCTTTCGTTTCTGAAAGCCTTTTTATGTCTCTTACTTTGACAGAGTCTCCTTTATGTGGTGAAAATGATGAAAAAAAAACATTTTCATTTGTTTAAAGTATCCTCTGTATGGACCATCAACTATAATTTTCCTCAAAATCGCTTATAAAACCGGTTTTTAATGCGAAATGCTATTTGTCTCCCCTACTACGGATTTTTTTTTTTTTTTTTTAATATTTATAGATATAAAAGGTATTTATGAATCTGTTTATTATACAATAGTATTGTAAAATGTTAATACAAATAGTACTGGGTTCTAGTGTATTTTAGCTGGAAAAAAAATTAAAAAATTATCATGGTAGAAATATTTTAGTCGAATAAAAACTAGTCATTGAGACATGTCCTAACCGATCGCTGCCTGTAACCAAACTAGTGTATGAATAATATTTGCATTATAAAACGCATTTCAGTTTCCAGTATTTCATAATAATATATCTATACAGCTTACTTATTAAGACTGACTCATTTTCATAGTAACTGACATCAAAATGAATTTATAAGATATTTGACTTGTTTGTACATGTACTACATTAAATACATTTGTCTGTTTATGCTGAAAAACTAATCTATTGACATTTTCAGACATTTGATTGGTCATTCATATGGACCAGATTTGCTGTACCTATTGCAAGGGCTGCAGATTCAAGCGTTCGTTACAATAACCTTTGACATTAATCTTTATTCCAAAGGTGAGTGCTAAAAACAATGGTAATACATCGTTTTGAACTATATTATCTTTACAAAACAAAAACGCTTTGATTGTCAGATAATTTTTGTTCTGATAATATAAAAAAACTTGAGTGTATCTATGAAAAAAATATTCTTATAAGACAAGATAGTTCAGCTATCATTTATTCTCATTCAAGTTGTAGGAATATGGTTAATTGAACTTCTATTTTCCGGCAGGAAAAAAAATGCATGTTATGGAAAGGCGTCCTTTGCTTGTGCGGGTGTATTACAACGAACTCACGACATTAACACGCCACAAAGTCATTGCATCAACTATTTGATAAGTTTTATTGCAAGTAAACATTTGTTTTCAAGATAATGCCATACTCAAAGGATAAAAGACGAACGGTCACAACTGTCCAGAAATATTTTAACTTCACGAATTCTATTTAAAAACTGGGTTTGACCTTTAAGGGTTAGCAGATGCTGATCTATCAGATGGATTCAGACAAAGAGCTTAAATACCACTACTTATTGGCTGTCTACAAGCGGTAACAGATATTAAGGCCAATTAAAAACTAATCAGAATTAACATTAAACTATTCTATGATACTGACATTTATAAAAGTAAAGACTATCCGATTTAACTACTTTGTGTTGTTTCAGATTTTAGCTTTGTATAAAAAGGAAGACATTAAGCGTGCTAACGATATTTTCAAAACCGAATACGACAGCAAATATCTGAAGACAAATACCATTGAAGCTACACCAGTAAAGTCAGTTGGGACACAGACATATGAATATGCAGCATCCGATAAAAGGGTATTGATCTTGAAAAAGGATTCTTATATTCCTATTTCCAAAAACATTATTAAAATCAATCTCTGACATTTGAATTAAAAGTTAAGGAGACTTATCTAAGTTTATTTGAATCGAAAAAAAACCTAAGTTTATTTGAATCGAAAAAAAAAACAACGTAGAAAGTAGTACAGGAATTGAAAAAATCAAAACCTGTAATTGATAAGTTTTTAAACAGAACAGAATAGTATGAAACAGTATATCATTCGTAAATTTACGCGAAGCAATGCTAAATTTCACGTCATTATCACTTATTTGCTGATTAGTTTGTTGAATAGACTTATAAGGGTTTTTTTCTAATCATATGTCCAGTGATTTATTTTTATAAAGTGCAACAGTAGCAATCTCAATATTGCATTCACTGGCTTTCTTCAGCTCTAAAATGACAAATAATCTGGACATTTGTGTTTTCAATGATCTTTAACGTCGTGCTGTAATTTGTTTCGACCGTCGCTGATGAGTTTAATAGTCAAACGAGCGAGAGTTTATTCATTTGGGTTTCTGCAATTTCGACATTTTCTGTTTATATAAATCTTATGATCAGTTCATCTTGCATATTCCAATGTTTTATATCTTTTTTTTTTACAGAGTAAAATGTTTTGGACGTCTGTTTCCAAGTTGTCATTAAACAGTCAGACTAGAGTTGAACCTATGATTGATCATTTACCCTTACCAAATTGTGAAAACAACAAAGAACTATCCTTTTTGTAAAATAAACAGACCCGCCTTATGTTGAAGAACACAAACAAAGTACTGTTTAATGAATCTCTTTTATTTTATGTTAGCTAGATATTATTTTTATAAAGATTCCTATTGAATCCTACTTATACAAATATACAAAACATGTACAGTGCCAACTTGGGCATGATTGAAAGGACATATATTGTTGTAATGTGCATCTTGGTCTGTTAAATTGGTACCCCGAATATTATGATTATGATCAATTTAATGTCTTTTTTTCAAAATAGAAATAAACTAATGGGTTTGTTTTTTTAATTAGAATATTTTCACATATGCGAATATTGATAGGGAAAAAAATCATAAAAATACTGAACTCCGAAGAAAATTCAAAACGGAAAGTGCTGGTGGCCGGTTAAGGCCATTTCGCGTTTTCGCGTTTCGCCTTTTCGCCTTTCATATTCTATAGAGAGAAAACGCGAAAACGCGAAATGGCCTTAACCGGCCACCATAGAAAGTCCCTAATGAAATGGCAAAATCAAAAGGTCAAACACAAACAACAATTATATACAAATTATTATTACTAAATAGTCACAAAAAACAAAAATATAAGAATCTGATGATTCAAATCGTACTTCTGGACCCAACTACACCATGGAAACATAGTCTTAAAGGAACAAAATCTGGATGTACAAATATCAAGCCGCTCCAAGGTCATACGACCAAAAGAAAAATAATAGTACATAGGCAGCTAAAAGGAAAACTGTATTGTAAATACAAAAAACACAACGTCAGCTTCCAGAATCTAGAACTGAAGTCAATCTCATGTTTTACTGGTGAGTTACACACTGAATATTTATCTATAACTAAGTTATAATCCATAAAGTATGTGTAATTTCTGGTGATCTTTTTGAAAACAATCAAGCCTCAATAATGTTAAACTCAGGACACTTTACAAAGCATGAAAATCAGTGGAAGAATTAAGAATTGAATGCTTCTTTTTGTAACTTAATTGGTGTGTAAAAGCGTTGACCGAAGTACATTTTTTCCGCGCTTCATTCTAGAAATGTGCGCACGGTCAACGCTTTTACAACACTATGAAGTTACAAAAAGAAGCATTCAATACTTATAATTACATTTTTTAGCTATGATCATGAAAACACGAATTTTCTGATTTTTTTTATCTAATTCACCTGTGCACTTTATTGTGGGACCACGTGTTATCATGAATGATAAGTTTTATTGAGTGATGCAATTACGTTATAGATAATGCATATTTTAAGGTTTTTCTTGTCGTAGAACACACCGAGGGGTGTCAGGATTGATCAAATGAAAGACCGACAAGAAAAACCTTAAAATATGCATTATCTGACTTATATACCGTAAAAAAATATTAATTTTATAAAGATTTGTAAAATTTAGTATCCTATTTTACCGACAACACTAAAGTGGGATATTCCTTTCTAATGCGTTCATGTTACGCCCTGCGGCTCATTTAGAATGTGAAATAAAACTCACTAAATAGATATATAAACCTTTTAAAAATTATTATCCATACACAATAAAATTATAACTGTAACTGCATGAAGTAAGACACAAGTGCATTGTTACCATCCGATAACGGTGTATGACAAAAACAAGACACATTGTAAGTAATTTATTGTACCACTTAGCTTACGGAAAAGGGGGAGGGGGTATGTTTTTTCTATTTGTTATGTTATTTCTAGCGCGGAAAAGTTGTTATTTTTTTTTTAACAATTTTACTTGAATCGAATGAAAAATTCAGAAAGATTGTCTTTTGAATAGCAATACATTTTATTAAAAGATAATCAGGATATAATTATATACCCTCCGCACCCGACCCTTTCGTGAGTTACGTTGATGTTATTCAATAGAATATAAGATTATCTTATTAGTTGATCATTTGATAGAGTAAAAGGTATACATAAATTTTAAAAAGTTAAGAACTGACACGAAGACGCATATAAATACATGTAGGTCACAGTATGATTTCCTATTCAGTGTGTATCGTTCTAAACATGCATGAAATATTTGCCACTGGACGTTAAGCAAGCAACCAAAAATCAATCAACCTATTCAGTTTGACCCAATAAGATTTTCAAAATTTTACACACGAATATGTTAAATCTGGATTTATTTTATGAAAGTCTACATCAAAATTCATCTGACATATATGATAATGTTTCTTTATTGTAGCGATAAATTAACAAAACTCCACGTTATTTCTTTCTAAAATTAAAATGCGGGACTACAATGACGGTTTCTTTTACACCTATCATCGATTGAACTTTAAGAAATAAATTTCCAAATCGGCAACAACAAACTATTAGACGAATAAAGTTTTGAAGTAAATCATAGATTGCATGTTTATCAAGGACAATAATGACCTCACACAGGTCATTATTTTTTGCCTTGGAGCATATATCATTGAAACATGGTATCGTCCAGGTTGATTCTGAAAAAGAATGACCTGTCGTTCTGAAAGAAAATAACTCCATATAGGTATAACTAAGGAATAACATGTGATATGCAGTTAGCCAATCAAAATAACGTATTATATTGAAACATACATCTAATGTAATTATAATCGTATAATAAGTTGAAACATTTATACTCCACAAGTGTCACATCTAGATCTGTTAGGGCGGAAAATTGCTTTGTCAGATTAGCATTTGTAGGACCGACTGTCTACTACTTATGCACTTTGGTCTCAATATCAGAGGTCACCACTAATATATTAATCTTCCCTCATCCCCGGGAGTCATCTTTATGTAGAGGTTTGATTTAGATATATATGTAAGAAGATGTGGTAAGAATGGCAATGAGACAACTCTCAATCCAAGTCATAATTTGTAAAAGTAAATCATTATATGTCAAAGTACGGTCTTCAACACGGAGCCTAGTCTCACAACGAACAGCAAACTATAAATGGCTAGTGTAAATCAATTCAAACGGAAAAATCAACGGTCTAGTCTATATAAAAAACAAGAAACAAGAACCATGTATGAACCACATCATCAAACGACTACCACTACATATTGTGTGAAATGAAACGTCAATAAATGAAAAGGCATGTTTGGTGATTGTGATATTCTTGCATCACATGTCAAGATGAATACCTAGCTAGGAAAAACTTTTCTTCTACGGCACTGTTCCAGAATCATCTAAAATTAAAAACACCAATAAAAAATTTCACATGATTTCACTTTTAATTGTTTTAAATTATCTATTGACATTCATGCATTATACACAGTTATTTTGAACGAAATGCGTAGAAGCATTCACCACCTTCAATCCTCCTTTAATTTCCATACCAAAGCAGCAAAAGAACATACAAATGATGTTAAAACAGCCTTTTAAATGGCTGTGTATTTGTCCAAGAAAACTTAACTTAACATTTAGCTGTTTTTTAAATTTCGAAAATCTAATAAATTTATACCCTCAGGAATAGTTTACCTTAGCTGAATCTCATAAAAACCTTTCGGAGATTGTGGTCATAAATGCTTATCAACTTTATACTTAATTTGCCTTTTTTTTAATTTTGATTCCAGCGTCTCGGAGAGTCTTTAGTAGACGAAACGCGGATCTGGCTTACAAAATTTCAATAACCAATGTTCTAAAGTTATCGACTGATTTTTCTAGTGTTTTCTCATTTCGTGTTTGTATACTGATATTCCAAATTAAAGAGGGTTCGGCGTTTATAAATATGTCAAATTTCGCAAAATTGAATTTTAAAAACCAGAAACTTGTAATCCAGTTTGTCAGTTGTGGCTATCCGCCGTTTTTGTTCATAGTAAAAAAAAATACTTTGAAATTCGTCACACTTTGTAATTCCGGAGTCTTTAAGGAAGACTAACTATTTAGTATATTTTTGCTCATTGGTTTCATTCTGTACTGCTTATATCCTCCTTTGCTTTCGACACCAAAGCACAAACACAAACATACCAGCGATGGTAAAGCAGCTTTAAACATATTTTGTTTGATATTTCAATTTCATACTTTTGTTTACCGACTACTTTCTCCTACCGACTACTTTTATCTACCGACTACTTTTGTCAGTCAGAAACCCTTAAAAAGGCTTACTATCAATTATATGTTTTGCTCATTGTTGAATACCGTACGGTCACCTGCAATCATTCACACTTTGTCTTCCCGGAAAATTGTTTCGTTTCCACTGATATCACGGTACTTGTTTTTGTTAAGCACTTTAAACATGTTAAAACAGTCAAGCAGTTTACTAGTATTTGTTTTTATTTGTCAAATGTCGTCCTTGTCAATGACTTTAAATTGTTATTATACAACAGAAATTCATATTGTTTCATTATTTGTGATGCATAATTCACAGATTGTAAATCTCATGTAACTACTTCATAGAATATGTAGAATGACCGTTTACTTACAAGTTGTCCATGTCCGTATTTAGAATAGTTTGCGTACCAATCGACTCAGTTGGACAACGTTTATCAGTGTCCATTTTTAAATATTCGCTGCTAAAAATTGACTAAAAGTAAAATATAAGTTTCTTTAAATTCTTGCTGATGGCAAATTTATATAAAAAAAAATCATCAAAATATTTCAGGCGGGAAAAAAGTTGATGCGCAACAGTCATGCGTGGAAATTTTCTTTGCTGTATTGATATATCATTGGTTATAGAAGTGTTTGATTTTAAGCTTTCCTGCTAATTTTATAACAATATCAATTTTTATAAATATAGAAACCCAGACATCATTGCATAATATAAAAATAAAAGAACATGAAAAGCGTCCAAATCCGTTTTAATTATTTTTAATATATAGTTCACTGTACTTCATACTCAAATTTCAAACGTCATAACTATGGATAACCTATTACCTTTGAGACTGCTGTTTTTATTTCATAACTGTGTATGTCCTTTGATTGAACGATGTCAATTGAGTTTGTTTTATTATTTTTGCCGCCATAAGAGAAGGTATTGGAGCCTTTCTTTACATCATCATTTCGGTATAATGCTATTAACTGCAAAAGATAAGAAAACTTATAAACAACTGCCCATGTTTCTCCTTGACCTGCACAATGACAAGAACGAAAACAAAATGGAAATATAGATAACTATAAAGAGATCTACAGAGGCAAACGATATTTCTTTGCTTATTTTGACAAAAGTGAACCAAACAGTTAAAAATGAATTATAAAGTTACCATGGCACTTTTATAAATGAGTGAACCATAAACAAAATCATATATTTGTTTATATCTCGAAGCTAGTGCCTCTTTCAATAAATGCTCGAAATGACAATAATATGTAAAAGGAATTCGGAAGGACTGAATATGGTGATACACTTAAAATATGATGGCTTCACATTACTGAAGATTTCATACAGTTATAGCATGCCATCAGTTGTGCAGGAAGAGAAACCATTGTACAATATTCCAAGTCAACCTGATGAAAAGTAAGAAAAATAATGAAAGAGAATTATAGTTTTGTTTACCTTAGGAACGTAAATCAACGTCAGAGTTATCGTAGCAAAAACTTGAATCTGAAGACATTCGAACAAGTACAGCATGTCTGGTCCGTGGTGATGGCCAATTACATGCCTTTAAAACAAAATTTTACGTTAGGTTAAAAAATATTTACAAAAAGGAACATTAACACATATATTTATTTTGAACTTGAAATACAATATACAACAGATACAGTTATATCTGCCTCATATCTTGATTAACATTTACTAA
Organism: Mytilus edulis; assembly: GCA_019925275.1. Taxonomy (NCBI): domain Eukaryota; kingdom Metazoa; phylum Mollusca; class Bivalvia; order Mytilida; family Mytilidae; genus Mytilus; species Mytilus edulis. The sequence goes on along the minus strand of CM034350.1, from coordinate 79,545,805 downwards.
TTGACAATGAGGGTAGGTTGACAGCAAAACTTACGACAAAAGAGATCATTTCAGCTTCCGAATTGTGAATTTTCCATTTTTTTGTAACAACTTTCCAGCAGCGCCTGCATATGGAGTATATATATAAATTTCAAATTGATACGACATTCATGGGTAAGGGTTTGTATTTCATATCATGATGATATTGCTTCTCAAAAAGAGACTATTAAATCAAGTGTTCCAAGTGGTGAAGTTGAAATTCTTTCTTCGAAAAAACAATACTGTCCTGATTTTCTCCAAATAAGAACAGGATTTGTACCTACATGAGCAACACGACAAAACCCACATGTAGAGTAGCATCTACTCAATAGTTTTTGGTAGGGTCTCGTGTTGCTTATTCTTTGCTTGTACTTCTCTAGTTCGTGTATTATATGTTGTTATTTGTCTTTTTGCCTTTTTCCTAGTTTTGCCAGAGCTTTGCCAGAGCTTTTTCAGTTTTTTTTTTTTTTTTTGGCTTATACGATTGAATGTCCTGCGGTATCTTTTCTTAAGAATTGTCAATACGATATTATCTTGTGATCACGTACACACGTGAAATCAACATGAAACAAACACTTAATTTCTTTGTCCGATATTCATTGTCGATTGTATTCAACCCACCATTTTTTCCTTTAAAAATGTCCTGTACTAAGTCAGGAATATGGCCATTGTTATATTATAGTTCGTTTCTTTGAGTGTTACAATTTAACGTTGCGTCGTTTGTTTTCTCTTATTTTTGAATGTAAATTGACATTGCGATAAGACGTGTCACGGTACTTGTCTATCCCAAATTCATGTATTTGGTTTTGAAGTTATATTCGTTATTCTCGTGGGATTTTGTCTGATGCTTGGTCCGTTTCTGTGTGTGTTAGTTACATTGTAGTGTTGTGTCGTTATTCTCCTCTTATATTTATGCGTTTCCGTCAGTTTTAGTTTGTTACCCCGATTTTGTTTTTTGTCCATGGATTTATGAGTTTGAACAGCGGTATACTACTGTTGCCTTTATGTATCATAAGTATTTTAATGTTTATTTTGCCTTGGTGAGTACATAATAGAAGAAGGGAGTTTCTGCAATTGAACGCCATTATGTTGCTGTTTATCATTGTGATAATTGCACTTACGTCAGAATCAAGAGAAAACTTCCAAGCAAGATACCATTATAAACTGCCCATGTGATGTATTTACTTTCGTTAAAATGTCCAGGTGCTTTTCTCACAACATAACACAAATAAACACCAAGTAGTAGCAATAACGCTTCAACTGAAATATATAGAATGCATTTCTTTATCACGAAGACTCAAACGCATAGATTTTTAATACCCAATAGGAAACAGCTGTCAATTGTGTTTTTAGGGTATGAGCTATTTGTGAATTTCAAATCATAAGTTATAAGTAAAAATAATAAATCCCCGAGGCTAAATTGGTAAAAATACAGGTAACTTTTATGAGATTTTTTTGTATTAAAATCTTCCTGCTAGATCTCAAAGGTATCAGGCTTATAATTTGATACGCCACACACGAGTTGCGTCTACATAAGAATCATCAGTGGCTCTCAGGATAAAAAGTTAAGAAAGCCAAAACAAGTATAAATTGAAGAGCATTCAGGACCTAAAATGCCTAAAAGTTGTGCCATAAACGGCTAAGGTAATCTATGCTCAGGATAAGAAAATCCTAAGTATTTCGAATAATTCTTAAATTTACTACTATTCAATTATGGCCTTCCCGTATACTAACTATCCAATATATTTCCATATACAGTGTCTTTTACAACGAGACATCTCGTAAGAACTTCAACCTATCACAGCGCAAATAGGAGGTAAAATCGCGATGAAAAATTGTAAAGAAATGTGCTCTTGAAGGTAAATAGTAATAAATGATTTTAAAAGAAGAATATTTACCATTGTTTAGGAAACGACTTATTAACAAAACGGAGCGCTTGGTTAAATACTTGTATCACTAACTAATTGAATTTTATCTTAACTGTAAAAACGTACCACATTGAATAGCATAAATCAAATAGCTGCTCAAACACACTTCATATTTCAAATGATTGGAAGTTTCCAAGATTTCTGTTTTGACACTCTCTGATATGGTCCAAATAAGAAGAAACATAGCAATAATGAAAATTAGAGGAAAAAACCTCTTCAACAGTTCTTTATCTGGAAGATACACTCTTTGTAGTGTGTTTGCTGATTTAAAAATGATAGCTATTCTGAAATAGAAAAAAGAATTAAAGTCAGACGTCTATAATATAGTGGCTTTCGTTGGTTTCTGTCTTTTCATCAGTCTTGACAAAAATTTGAAGGTTGATTTTTTTCGATCAAATTGTTTCACGTTTTGTCATGTTGGTGGCTTTAAAGCTTAATATATGGTATGGTTTTTCTCCTCATTTTTGAAGGCCATGTTATATTGACTCTGTTGGATAGTTGTCTAATTGGATATCATACCACATATAAAAATAATATGTTGTATGACTGCCAATTGAACAACTCTCCACAAGAGACCAAATAACACAGAAATTATAGGTCACAATACGGCTTTCCACAATTAGCAAAGCCCATATCGCATAGTCAACTAAAAAGGCCTCGAAATGGCAAATGTAGCATTCAAACGAGAAGACTAGCAGCCTAAATTATGTACAAAAAAATGAACGAAAAACAAATATATGACACATCAACAAACGACAACCACTAAATTGCAGGCTCCTGATTTGAGACAGGCAAATACTTGCAGAATGTGGCGGTGTTAAATGTCCTTATTTCAAACAAATATACAGTTTCTGCTCAATAAAATAATTGAAGAATACATGACATGTATAGCAATTACTATTGTTTTTCTTTTGATATACTGTTTTATTCGGTACATCATTCTATAATTAGGAACATGTGGTATCCTCGCTAAAGAAACAGCTTTCCATCATAGACCAAATTACGATGATGGAACAGATTAAGGGTCATCATAAGGCATTAAACAATGTGCAAACCCCATATCTAAAGGTCGGTTTTAAAAGGGATCGACATGACAGAATGCAAACGAGAAAAGTAGACAATCTGAATTATGCAAGAACGATTTCAACTCTTTTTTTTCCATATTTTCTTTAAATTCATATGCATACAAATTCTCAAACGGAGTTTTCCGTGTAACTTCTTTTCATTATTGCCTTACATCAATTATTGAACAAACGTAGCAGACCGTTAAAAATGTTGTTGACGATAAAAAGTAAAATCATTGTATATGATATGTTATATACCTACCTTATTTCGAATACGTAACAACCTACCCGAGCACATCAATCTTTTGTCTTAAAAATAATTACAGGCGGACTGATCGAGTAATAACTAATATTTATTCGAAGTTGAAGTGTTGACCAAATCAAAAATCAAACACACTACCGTTCTGATATATTTTTTTTTATCTTGATAAGGATGTTATGTATACCTCCATGTCTTTGCCACAAGGGCGCCATACATCAAACTGAAACCTATATGAAACACCCAGGTCTGTGTAGCACATATAAATTTTGAAGGCTTTGGATACGCAATAAATCCCTACAATTAAACTTGTATTTCTTTATGTATGTCATCTCCAAAATTAAGCGAATATAAAGATACGACTTACTTAATTGATTTATAAGTTTAGTTTTCCTGAAGGTTTTAGGTTTCGTGAAATAAATCAAATTCAAGGCTTGGATTCAGAAATAATTTCACATTGTATGTATACTTATGACTGTGTAAGAGCTCCAACAAAGAGATTTTGAAGATACTTATAAGGTTGAAAACAACACAACTGGTGGGGACTGTACGTTAAAGGTTTCAGATTTTTTCCTCCATGAAATAAATTACTTAAGCTATCTTTTCCAAAATCTTCCTTAATGCCTTTCAACTTGAGTAGGAAATTCGACATTTTATAATTTCATATTCGAGCGTCACTACTCGGTCTTTCTTTTTTTAGAATAAACGCATGTGTAGCATACAAAAATATAAGTCTGCTTATAACTTTTGTTCGAAACAATGATGTATGACTAAACACCATTTTTTTGTTCAACTTCATAATGACTAGTTACAGAATTTAAGAAACATGACCTTTTGAAAGGATAAATACACAACTAAAAACAGTAATGTCCTTTTTCTAATTGTCAAACAAAGTCTAACCTTGACAAAAATAGAAAAAAAGGAAGATAAGAAAATAATAAAATGTTCGCCATTAGTTGTTAAAAAACTTCATCCAATTAATATCTTACCGTGGCACACACCAGTAAACCTCCAGTACACATAAGCAGTAGAAACATAGGACTTCCAGCCTTTATTACCTGATAAAGAAAGCAATTATTAAGTATGTTAAACAAGTGTTTCAAGCATTTATATCACTATAACATTAAGGAACACTTTTTTCAATAATGTATAAACTCAAATGAATGAACATCTCTATATATACACAATTCAGTTTTGAAAAAAGAAACAATCTTTAGAAACTGCAAACAGTAATTGTTTTGAGTGAAAATATTATAGATATAAGTATTGCTCAAACTATCATTCTATAGGTTAAAATTTCTGAATTTAATGATTCTGTACTCGTATGAAAGAAAACACAACAGAAAATACGTTATATCTAAAACTTAACAATAAAGACTTAAGAATTATGTGCAATGATTGATTTACAGGGTGTTAAACTAAATCTAGCTGTATATTGAAATGAGTAATGTCAACAACGTGAGACCCTCACGAGTTATTCTAGTGCAGTCTGAAAGAAATTCTTTAACTTCATTTCATTTATAATAAAGGCACCACTAAAGTATATATTTTACCACACACATATGGTTATCATGCTTATTTAAAAACATGTTCTTGATATGAAAACTGTGTGACTTCCTTGAAACCAAGTTTTTTGGGCTTTGTAATGTATGTTTTTACATTTGTATGGAAACATTTAAACATTTACTTATTCGGATATTATTCTTTACCGGTTTATCCTTTAAGATAACTGTGAAGGCAAGCAACGTTACGATTGCAATAAATGTTAGGAGAGTAAGCAGTAATAACAGGAACCGGAACAAAAACTGGTATTCGTAAAGGCATGGTGAGTCATCATCACATTCGGAACATCCCTCCTTACAAGGTAAACACTTATACTGAGTCGTATCAGACGAATTTTCCATTTCTAAACCACTGAACGCCTTAACTTGAGCGTTTATATCTGGAAAGTAGTACCCCTTGGAGCAGACACACTCATAAGCACCTCTTTGAAAACCTTGTCCTTCTATAAACTTACACTGAAACAATAACATATAAGCATTTTAAATTAAATACAAATTTTAAAATATTGCATTTATTGATATAGGTAGAAATTTCTTTGCCTGACTGTCAATATAGTTTACCAGTGCGGTGAGAGTTACCTTATTTTTAACGTCATATGTTCGTTTAAGATACTAGAGGATGGTCGCTTGCAATTACAATTACGAATTTTTCAGGCATTTTGCCTCATTTAAGTTAAAGTATGATAAATACTGCGTATCTTTAACAAAACAGATAAAATTATTTTTTCCCTTCTGGCTGACAATATATTTTACAATAAAGATAACAAAAAATGAACAGAATAATTGTTGATAAACTGGATAGGTATGCTTACCCTTACCAAACACATTGATTGTTTTACATGCGAATAAACAAAATAGATACGCTTGTCCTTCCGGAGCGCAGAAGATCATAACCTTCCCAGTTTTCGTATTATTGATTGATTTTTTTGTAGTTTCTTCGTTTTTTGCCATGACGTTTTCAGTTCGTTTTCGTCTTATGAGTTTGAATGAACATATTCTAGTGTTGTATACTGGTGTACTGTCTGGCGTAAGTTAATGGGAGTAGTGTCCGTTGTTATTCTGTAGTTGTCATGTTATTATGTACTATTAGATTATTTATTTATGAGTTTCTCTGCTTTTAGTTTTCTTGCGTTTATTTATACTATATTACTGTCACACAATGTTGTCATTTTATTGGTATTTTTAACATTGCCATATGTGCGGGGCTTGGCTAGCCATGCCATGAGATCTAACTCACCATTTTGTCTTATTAATTTTTTTATGAAATAGTCCTTTTATATGACTAGTAGGCTGAGGTGTCTTTTTGTATCGTTCGTTGCTTACCTCTTATTGTTCATATGTTTCCGTCGGTTTTGGTGTGTGATATGAATTTGTTTTTCGCTCAACCGAATTATGCATATTGAACAGTGGTATACTACCACTGCCTTTCTTTTCTTTTTGCATGTTTAACTATTTTATGTAGTATATCCCTGATGTCTTGTTATCACATTTTGTTTATCATTTACTTGTTAAAGCTAAATAAACAATCGAGTTTTACAGGAATTAATTCTAGTATGAAACATAGTTCATTTTGGTTTAATTATATCATGGCGATAAAATGGAAAATGAGCATCATATTTTAGACCGAAAAAAATAGGTGCAACGATATGAGACTACCTCTGTTGTAGAAGGACACCTATGCGTTCCTCTAAAAATGTCAATATCGCTGAAAAAGTGCGTTGAATCTTGGTCACACTGGTTAATGTCAATATTTGTTAACTGTATATCAACTGATGCTATGCCTCTAAAATGATAAAATGATAAATTCTACTAAAGTACTGACGTTACTTATCATCGTAATAACGTGTTAAAATATTCTTTTATTTGTCAGTATTAATATTACTTTTACTTTTAAGTCTGTTTTTTGCATATCCATTTCATGTACCCCTTTTTTACCCTTTAACCTATTGTGTCTGATTTTTTTCACGCATCGTTGTCAATATATGAAATTTGATATGACTGTCAAACAAGTGAGAGGTTTAAGTAGGTAAAAAAACAGGTTCGATTCACCATTTTTAAATAAGAAAATTAATGTCTCAAGTCAGAAACGTGAAAGTTAGTATCCATTCGTTTTATGTTTTTGAGCATTTGAGTTTTGCAATTTGAATAGGGACTTTCCTTTTTGAAATACCGCCGGAGTTCAGTATTTTTGTGATTTTACCTTTTTTCAATACTACAAAATAAAAATAAAAAAGGATTGAAATGGGAAATGTTGTTGGGTAACATAAATAAGACAAAAACAGAAAACAAATAAATTGTGACAAGTAATTCTAGACGAAGCAAGCACGTATAAAACCTGTGTTCCTAAAGGACGAAAAATAACCTATTGTGCTTACAACATAGGTGGTCATATCTGGCCTGGCTGGGATAGGTGCTATAAGTGTTATTCTCAACGGATTTTGTCTAATGCTCAATTCGTTTCGTTTCTGTGTGTGTGTTACATTTTAATGTTGATTCGTTGTTCTCCTCTTATATTTATTGCGTTTCCCGTATTTTTATTTTGTAACCCAGATTTGTTTTTTTCTACCGATTTATGAGTTTCGAACAGCGGTATACTACTGTTGTCTTTATTTATAGGAAGAGATGCAATAAAATGCCAAAATTGAACTGATCGTTTTTAACTATATTTTTAGATGTTATTTTTTTGTTTAGTTTCTTTTCACAAATTTTTAAAAATTTCACAATTTATTTTTCCAGTTTTTCTTCAGTCTGAATTGGTGTTCTCCAGTACATTTTTTTCTTCTTCAGTTTTTCAGTTTTTCAGTCTTCAACTTGGTTATTATCAGGTATCTGCTTTGAATACAACGATATTGGTAATTCTTATGTAGACGAACCGTGCGTCGGACGTATAAGATGATAGTCCTGGTATATTCGTTGAAATTTGTCTTTTAATATCAGTTATTTTGAATGACTAGAATTCTGATAAAAACACATTAATAACCTTTATAGATTACCTTCTTTGAGCTTGTTACTTGTAATTGCGAGTATTATCTATACGGTAGTTATGTTTTTCAATCTATATATAGCTCTACTATATCTAAGTGGTTGTAATGACATCGAATACATATTTTTATCCCATTAGTTACCTAATATAGGCAAAATATGTATACTCTAGAAACATTTACGTCTCTTTTTTTGTCATTAAGCTCCACTATAGATTCAGTTCTAAACGAAAAATGGCTTTCAAATATTCGGCCTTAAGCGTTCCCAGTGATGGATAATTCATAAAATCCGCATCCTTAAATCATATTTGATTTGCTCACCAAGTTTTAACAATATAACTGGACTGTAAACAATTGTCATACTAGCGGGAGGTAGAACCAGCTATGACACTAGGGTTTAACCCATCATTTAGTTCTGAAAATTCCTGTATCAGGAATATCGAAAGTTTTTGTCCGATCCATTGGTCGATATAGTCTAACAATCGATTTGGCATTTTTAATGGACCTCCCACTCTTTGAATTGAAATTAGAGTTTGCTATTTTTGTTAAATTTATTTTAAACGTATGAAATTAATCGAGTTCTGTTATTATATAAGACACTTACTGAAACTTGTGTCTTCCTGCTATATCAAGTGAAAATATGGGAGATGAATATGTAACCATCCAAATATCCCCTCCTCCACAATCAAAGTACGGCTTAGTCCAAAGGCCGTCTTCTAGCGTGGCTGTGGGTACAACTATTTCATGTTCCAGCAATGGTATTTTACCTTTCCTGCAATTAAGCAATGGCATGTTTAAATGTCAACGGATACCCATGAAGGTTGGGTCAATCTTTGTTCAACTAGAAACTAAATAAACTAAAAGTATATACAGATTCCAAAAGATTGCTTTTAGCTTTAAAACCAGATTTAATATACCATTTTTTACATAAGAAAATGCCTGTACCAAGTCAGGAATATGACAGTTGTTATCCATTCGTTTGATGTGTTTAAGCTTTTGATTTTGCCATCTGATAAGAGACTGTCCGTATTGAATTTTCCTCGGAGTTTAATGTTTGTGATTTTACTTTTGAAAGAAAGTTATGCATTTGCGAAAGGTCATCTAGTTACCATTCAAAAAGTTATTACAAGGAAAATAAAGGCGAATCATACCAAAGTGATATTCAAAAGGATAATCAACCTGAATGGACTAAAAACGAACTGCAAATTTAGTTTTGGTATCTATCATGAGTTTATTTACATGGCACAATACGATAATCAATTAAAAGACCAACAACAAGATACAACACATAATACAGAAAACAAAAGACTGAGCAATACGAATCATCACACTAAAACCGAAATGAAAAAAAATACAAACATCAACATTCAATGACTAACATACTAATAGAAGTCATCTGAGGAGCATGGTCTTGTTGATTAATTTCAAATCTGGCTTTGCAGATCAGTAATGTTATTAGCATGAACTCTATTACTATATCTATACGAAAATTGCCGGAAAATAACACCATATTTATCTTCATATCATATTTGTTATTAACATATCCCTCTAAAAATGCAAAAAATGGGTAATAATAGTAAAACAAGGACAATAACTATCATATAGAGAGCTTTTGACCATGTTGACTGATTTGTAGGTCTTATTCTGCAAAGCATTTTTGCTCCTACAATCTTTGTCTATCAGATATATCATTACATATATAAAAATTGGTAAAAGTCGTCATTTGAGGGTAGTAACTCCAATAAGGTGTCACCTGACAATTTCAATAAAATAAATATTAGATCGATATTTACACATACCACCATTCCCCATGTGAAAATATAATTGTTTTGAATATCTATTGAACTGAAATGTCTTCCTATATGACTTTTACATTTTCTGACGCAAAACACGCGATACAATAAATGTGTTTTTTGTTTATTTTGATAGATGCTTTTCATAAATGTTTGTTTGTTTTGAGATTGTAACACAGTGATGACTGCTGTAACCATATTTTGACTATTTTACCGATTATGTCTGTTTTGTTCACGCATCGTTGTAAATATAACAGAATTTGATGCGACTGTCATACAAGTAAAAGGTTTAGCGCTATAAAACCATGTTAAATCCACCATTTTTTACATGAGAAAATGCGTGTACCAAGTCAGGAGTATGACAAGTTGTTATCCATTCGTTTGATGTTTTTTAGCTTTTGATTTTGACATTTTATTATGAATAATATCTATAAATTGACTATGAGGATCGGTTGAAAACAAAAATTTACAACAAAAGAGATTTTATGGACGTCATCACGAGTTGGTTGGCCGTTGTGGAATATCCGTTTTACAGATGATATCGGATGTGTTCTTTATGTCATAACTACAATCCAGTTCCCTTTTCACGATTATGACCTACCGAATAGGCACTATCTACCGACTTTGTAATAACATTAGCAACACGACGGGTGCCACATGTTAAGCAGCACCTGAAATTACCCCCAGTTTTTGGTAAGGTTCGCGTTGTTGTTCCCCTAATTGTGACATTTTGTTCACTCATCTTTGTCAATTTAATGGCATTTAATGCGTCTGTCGTACAAGTGAGGGGTTTAGCGTTATAAAACCAGATTCAATCCACCATTTTATACTAAATTTATGAAGTGCTACTTTGCCCCTGCCAAATTTTTTTTTTTTTATATATATATATATAAACGTATTGACGACGAGTACATATTAATAAATACTTTTCTGAAACAGTCTTATTAATGTTTCATTACCTGTATTTTATTTTGAAGACAGTTTGTGTTACATTTTCCCAATTTCTGATCTTTAAGTTGTAGTACCATTTAGTTTTGTTATCTTGGTACATATACGATAGTGCTATATCATGGGCCAGTACAAAGCCACTCTGACGGTACGAGTAAGGTGCAAACGAAGAATATTTTGAATATATCCCTGGTTCGATAGCTATACAAGATCCGAATACGGTTTTTATACTATTTACATTATTTCTAACAAAAGAAAAGAACATTTCATCAGTCAAGGAATCGAGTGAACCATTATTCTTCATAATAACTGATGTCAGGAAATTTGAGGTGAGAATTGCAGGTTGAGTGTACTTTTCCCATGCTGTATGGTTGAAGGTCAGGTCCAATGTCTCCTCTGTACCACCAGTGCAAGGATTTTGTTCGATTCTACTAACATATTCAAGAGCTAGTTTAGCTGCTTCCTTGCCAGTATGTCCTATTCAAAAATACGAAGTATAGAACTTTTGTATTCATAATGAAAATATAACAATGATGTTAAGGAAGAAATTGCAGAAAAAACGATAATCAAATACAAAAAAAGAATAACTCAATTATTGGAACGACATTAACAATTAGAATGGCAGTTGTGTCATTGTTCTTTATTTTTTTACAACACATCTTTTCTTAATAAGGTTGCTTTAAAAGAGGGACGAAAGATACTAAAGGGACAATCAAACTCATAATTCGAAAATAAACTGACAACGCCATGGCTAAAAATGAAAAAGACAAACAGACAAACAATAGTACACATGACACAACATAGAAAACTGAAGAATAAGCAACACGAGCCCCACCAAAACTAGGGGTGATATCAGGTGCTCCGGAAGGGTAAGCAGATCCTGCTCCACATGTGGCACCCGTCGTGTTACTCATGTGATAACAAATCCGGAAAATAGTCTAATTCGGTAGGCCACATTCATGAAAGGGAAGGGGATTGTAGTTACGACGTAAGGAACATATCCGATATCATTTGTGAAACCGTTATTCTATAACGGTCACCCAACGCGTGATGGCGTCCGTAAAATTTACGAAGAGATGATTTCAACTTCACCATTTGGAACTCTTGGTTTAATAGCTTTCTTGTGAGCAGCAACCCTCTATTAAGAAAATCACGATAGAAAATGAAAGCACGGGAATATCGTATTAATTTGGAGATATATACCCCGTATGAAGATACAAGGAATCTTGTAACTTGACATCACAATCGTTTCTGTAAACATTGTACGTCGCACATTATTTAAAAAAGCATGAATATTTGTTATAGTCTAGTGTTGAGCTTATGGCGTTTAGAGAAAACTCAAGAAAGAAACGTATTCGTTCTCTGGAATAAAGTAAATTTCTTTTTTGTGGACGAGGTCGTTTATAGCTTATACGATCTGTTTTTAGAAATTAGATATGTTCTTACCCAAAGATAATGTTTGGGCTACATACTAATAAAAAAAACACGGTGGCCTGAATCTTTTATGGACACAATGCATCCCTTTATACCTGAAATTTCCAATGCCTTTAACTTATAATCAAACATAAATTGTTATATAACTTTCTGAAATTGATTCATAATCTTTTCATCCACTTCTCAGGTTTTGAAAATTTTATATATAGCTATATGAATAGCTTTATAAGATCGTACTTTGTTTTAGCTTGTTTACTTTTTGACTCGAGCGTCACTGATAAGCCTTTCGTATACACCTAGGGCACAACATTTAATGATGGTATCTATGATGAGTTAATGTATTTTTCAAAGGTCTCGGCAACAGAGGTATCGACGGAATATCGTGATATACACTCTATTTACTTTCATTTTTTTTTTATGAAATGTTATTTTTAAGGAAGACTTCGACTATGATATATATTATTAGTATTGTTAGTCATAAACAATATCAAACATTTTAACTAATTATGCCTATATTTGGGATAATATCGATACAATCCTTGATTTGCATCATTGATGACAAATTTTTTGATTTCCAGATTTTGGAAATTTTATGATATAAATCGGTTCTGACCATGCCATTTTGTCTGTGTCCGTAAATAATCATATATATGTTATCTATTTAGTAAAGTTGTGCGACAAAATATCCGGTTTCAATTTTTTTAAAGATTTTTTGATAAAAACACACAACTTATTGATAATCATAACATTTTGTCAGATTTATTAACCAATCATGTGTGTGATGTTTCAAATAGATTGCTAATGTGATAAAAGATGATGCGTCATCGATAACATAAACATTGAAATGTGGCTGTTTTCGTAAATTCTATATATAATAACTTTTAATGATATTATGTAATAATAATGTCACCAAGGAATTAACACATTTATCTTAATTTTGACTAGCTTATAATTACAGTCTTTATGTCGAATGATAGTCAGAAACTATCTTTTTGTTCAGGTATTGAAAGTTTTCATGAAAAAAAGGATAAACTTCCTTTTCTTCCCTTTTTACTAAATCCTTATACACAAATGCAGGAAACACGAACGATCTACTTCCACAAGGAACAGACGATAAACCGGTTTCATTTTCAAACATGTATCTTGTAAACTATGCTTGTTTGAATATCAAAGTACTGTAAGAAAATATGTGTTTATACACTTTTAACGAATATAACTAAACAATGATTATCTCTCTTGGATCAACTTCTAATTTACTTCAGTCTGTCTCTTTTTGCCCAATAAAAAACATGTCTTCAGCTTGCCATACAAGGACTAGGTCATAAAATACAGTTTCACGGAATTGAAAACGGCTTACGAAAACTAATTTAAATATCATTTTGTTATAATTTTTTAAGACGTAAAACTATTTAATAACCCTACCTGCATAGTTATCATAAGTTTGCCAAAATAACATTAGTATAATCAGTAAGACCATTTTAACTGTGTACTAATCATAAACGGGGTATTTTTTTATAATGAGTATTCTTAGTATTGTACGAAATTTTGTTTTCCTGTGCTGTTTAAATGTATTAAATCAACTGGGAAATCGTCCATTGATATTAAAGTGTAGTTTCCGATTATTAGAATAAAAATATTAAATCAGATACTTTTAACACTCTCAGTATTTTTAAATTGTATTGTTGATTTGTTAGTACTTGTGTATTGTATATTATTCTATTTTAAATGCTATTCCTGTGCTGGTTTTAATGCTCATAATTTTTCGCCATTTGTAATTCGAACAACCGAGTTTAAAAGGGAAAGTATTTACACTACAACTAGCCATCTGTAGACTCTAGATATCTCCTTTTATTAAAATTCAAACGACTGACAATGGCATATAAGTATTGTCATCCTTCGTGTTTGACGTAAAGTCTTTCTAACGGGTATGATCCGTTTGAGTGAATATGCAGCCTCTTCGAGTTGATATTTGTAAGTTTAATCTGATTTCTCTTTAATCGTATATCATGATCTCTTTACAGCGAAGAACCATTGTAACACATATTTGGGTCGTAAGTGTCCTGTTGCAAAGCGGAATGGCTGTCCTTTTTCAATTGACGATCATTTACAGTAATTCAAATATCATTTCATCACTTGTTGAGTATAACTATTATATCAAATGTTTATATTCTCTCGTCCTAAATATTCATAAAATGGTTTACTTTGGAAATAACTCATAAACGAACTTTGGTCTGAAACGATCTTTCTGAGCTTACGATCATCCAAAAATCTGAGAAATATATTTTTGCGAGATGATCAGTCTTTCTGTAAAATTTTAGTTGAATGCAGTACTGTTCAGACATTTCGCTTGCAGTCTATTCAATACTGTTCAGTACCTTTTTAGGCAATTATGAGTGTGATATTTATCGGAACAAGCCTTTTTGTTGTTGGGATGTACAAGTACCCGGTCACGGCCACTTCTATTTTTGTCCATCTAATGAGTTAAGCCTTTTTTCAACTGATTTTTATAGTTCGTTCCTATGTTGTACTGTTATACCACTGTCCCAAGTTAGGGGTAGGATGGGGATCCCGCTAACATGTTTAAGCCCGCCAAATTATGTATATATGTTCCTGTTCCAAGTCAAGAGCCTGTATTTCAGTGGGTTGTCGTTTGTTTATGTGTTACATATTTGTTTTTCGTTTATTTCTTGTACATAAATAAAGCCGTTAGTTTTCTCGTTTGAATTGTTGTACATTGTCATTTCATGGTCTTTTATAGCTGACTATGCGGTATGGGATTTGCTCATTGTTGAAGGCCGTACGGTGACCTATAGTTGGTAATTTCTGTGTCATTTTGGTTTCTTGTGGACAGTTGTCTCATTGGCAATTATACCAAATCTTCTTTGTTATAACACTACTACTGACAAGTGTTGACATTGACTGAAATTATCTTAATTTACTGCAAGCGTAGGGTCTAGACCGTGAATAAAATAACTAAGCTGAAGTTCCTGGGTAGCTTAAATTAAGGTATTAATATATCAGAAATTGCTTTAAAATACTAAAAAGCAGATTGACATTCATGTTTCCTAATAAAGACATGTTTTTCAAATAATTAATGGAGTGGATTTTTATCTTTTCCTTGCCATGTGTGGAAATGGTCATTATAAGACTGCTTTTTGTCTGTATGCGGCAGAGGGAACGATATCTTCACTGAAATTTTACAATCTTTAAAAATCTGCATTTTTTTGTGTGGGCTTAAAATTGAATATGCCAGTTAAGGTATATCAAGGACCTAATCAAACTTTCCAATTTGTTCTTCTCAAACATATCGAAAAACACAATTACGTCGTTTAAACATACAAGTGTGTGCTGTAAAACCATTGTCCTAGGTTATGGGAGACTTTAGAGCTCACTAACATGTTTGACTCGTCTACGTTCGTAATATATTTATTCATAGACAGCGCTTGTTGATACCTCATCAGAGTGTCTTTAAATGCCATATCTTTTTTTTTTAAATAGTTTTAAGAATTTTTGAAATATTTTAGTAGAAACTATAGTCTGCCTATTATTGTTCTTTTTTAGGACTATTATGCAGTTGTGGTATCTAATAAAAGACAGATATTTTTTACTGTACTTTTAATTGTTAACACCAGAGGAGAGATTTGTGAATTACGAAGACAACAGTATTTATTAACGTGCAATTGTACATTGTTATATTATTATACTAGAACACATCCGCAACATCATCAAAAGCCTTACCTGAATAAAAGTATCTAATTTGTATAAGCCTTTTTAGTCTGGATTTTTTATATCAATTTTGTAATCTTAATAAATTCACGCTGATTATAAGATGCACGATTTTCTCTGCTTTCAAAATCGTTCTGTTTGAATCCGTGGAACATTTAACTTGAACGTGTTTCGCTTTCTAACAATTTTGATGTGAGCGTCACTGGTGAGTCTTATGAAGACGAAACGCATGTCTGACGTTTTAAATTATAAGCCTGGCATCTTTAACAACTATTTATTGGTATTCTATTTACTTGGATAACAATAGTGCCTGGAATGGTGCTTTGATCAACACCATTGTCCTATATTAGTATTATATAATGATCCAGTCGTAAGAAAGACAGTTCTGTTGTGCTGTTTGTGTTGCTGTTCTATGTTGTTTTGCGTGTTCGTTTTTTATTCTGTGAATAGCAATTGTATTGGGTTTTTTTTTGTGTATTTCTCTGTCCCGAATGTTCTTGCATTTGATTGTACTGTATTCCTGTCATGTAATGTTGTCATTTTAGTGCTATGTTTAACATTGCCATAACAGCACGAGGTTTGGCTAGACATAAAACCAGGTTCAACGCACCATTTGTTCTTAAATTGTTCTGTAACAAGTCAGGAAAATGGCAGTTGTTATCTTAAATGTCGTATGTGTGTGTGTTGGATTGTTGTTTGTTTTTTATTCACTTCAGTGTTTCTGTTATTTCGTTGTTTTCCTTTTAAAGTTTGTGTGTTTAGATACATAAATCACTTTAGCGGTATTTGGCAGAACTTTTGGGTTGGTCCTCAATGCTTTGAAACGTTTTTGAACAGAACTTTCATGAGTCTTGTGAAGCAGAAACGCGCGTCTGGCGTATAAAGTGTTAAGCCTGGAACCTTTGATAACTATTAACACATTGGGTCGATGCCACTGCTGGTGAAGGTTTCGTCCCCTATGGTATAAGCCCAGTAGTCAGCAGTTCGGTGTTGACATAATATCAGTTATTTGGTAATTTTCGTAAATTTACTTCGCCACGATATAGCCTTTTTGTGCTAATGCAGCGTAAAGCAAACAACAATCAATCAATCATAAATTTACTGGTTGCAAAGGCAGCATGAATTATTCGAAATACTAAGGATGTTCTCATCCCAGTCCAAGATTACCTAAGCCATATTTGGCACAACTTTTTTGGAATTTCGGGTCCTTAATGCTCTTCAACTTTGTAGTTGTTTTGGCGTTCAAACTTTTTTTTATCTGAGCGTCACTGATGAGTCTTATGAATACGAAACGTGCGTCTGGCGTATAAAGATTTAAACCTGGTAGCTTTAGTAACTATTTTCCTCAGTTTTAGTTTGTAACCTGCATTTGTTTTCTCCCAATCGAATTTTGATTTTCGAACTGCAGTATAGTTCTTTTGCCTATATTTATGCCTGATTATGACCTGTGTTTATTGCAAATCCCAAATAGTTTGTTAGTGCGCCTGATAGATGCATAACGTAAGAATAGGCAATAGGTAACAGGTATCTATATCGGCATAGACCCGGAACTTGTTAATTTTTGGTAAAACAATCATATGAAGAAACAAAATATGAAAAAATAATGGCAAAAAGACAAAAACAAACGGACCTCAAAACAGTACACCGTAGACTATAAGCATTCACACACTCATCTATTGGATCCAATGACCCGTGTAACATATTAATGAAAGCATCTCTTCATTTTTGTTATTTACGAAAGCTTCCAACATAATTATCGAAGACCATTAAAGGCAGGTAACTGTAATCAAATTTCGAAGAGGAAAAACACTTAAATATATCGAATGAGAATCACTGCCAATGTCTGCGATTCTGATCAATCGCACAGACACATAGTGTGCATACATATTGGTTATAGATACCTGAATTATTGACAAAAACATTTATCGTTTCATTTATTAATAAATAATTGTACGACAGTGCTGTCTTATGCCATTTGTAATTTTGCAATCATTTGTAATCTTGTATTCAGTGGTTTGTTTAAATGAATGATAAAAAAGTCTTTGTAAAACCCAAGTTACGCCTTAAATGAACATAAGAATATGACATAGAAATAATACATTCCTACATTAAGCGTTCATATCGATAAGTTGTTCTTCTATGAAGCTGTTCCAATGTTACCTAGAGACAAATATAAACAAATTAGAATTAAAATAACCATAAAATCATACTTTTGAACGTGAAACTTTTCAATTTAGACTTGCATATATATATATTATATATATTTTATTATTCATAATATCATGTTGTTTAAATAAAGAATAAAACGTTAACTTTCTTACATGTAACCCTTTTTATTGCTTCGATAATGACGAAAACATATCTAAATGTTGAGAACTTTTAAATACTTCTTATAATCAACAATTCGAGTTGGAGTTGGCAGGTTTGTTCAAGCAGCACTGCATAGTTTAAAAACTGACAAACTTTATCATTGGATTGCAATATCAGTATTTGCTTTAATCAACTGTCTATCTATTACAAGTTTAGTATTTCTTGTAAATTTTCAAAAACAATCTGACTTCATATTTAATAAAGAAAATACCTTTTACTCTGTCTATTTATTTCCATAGTTAGTGTACCAACTGAATGTCTTGGGTAAACTCCAATATCATAAGTTTTCAATTGTAGGTGAGGGTTTGCATCCTTGAAAATATAGTTATCTAATTTAAATGTATACGTTCTGTAAAAGATTCAGACCTGTTAAAAAGAGATGATATATCACTAAGTTTTTTTCATATCTTTCTTTAGAAGAATAGTAAATAAATATTTATCTAAATTCGATGTCGAAAAGGACGTAAATATACCTTAAGTAATAATCAAAATAATCTTTTGTCATCTTTTGTGAGATAAAAAAAGTGTTAAAAATTATTCTAGAAGAGCAATTCAAATGCAACCGTTTCAGTTTATCAATTGTTGGTAAAGTAATATTTCTTTTGAAATTAGAATGTTTAAATATCTAACCGCGATTGTTCCCTTTCATCTGTCACACGAATCTATCTTTGCTTTGTTTCACTTTGACCGACTACATTAAATGAAGCAATTTGAAAACCCTAGAGCTATTGTATGATTTTTATTCAGTGACAACTTTATTCTGTTCAGAGAGGCAAAAGATGACAAAAGGATTTCCATGTCTTCCAGTGTGTCTCAAATCTTTACATATGCAAATTCAACATGCAAATTTAGTTTACTTCTATATAAAGATAAAGGAAGATGTGGTATAAGTGCCAATGAGACAACTCTCCATTCAAATAACAATTTATAAAAGTTTACCATTAAAGGTCAAGGTACGGCCTTCAACACGGAGCCTTGGCTCACACCGAACAGCAAGCTATGAAGGGCCCTCAAACATAACTAGTGTAAAATTATTCAAACGGGACAACCAACGGTCTAATCTATATAAAAACTAGAAACGAGAGACAACTACTGTAAATCGTATTTATAGCTTGCGCAATAAAACATACTGAATTTTCAATAACCTATCAGATTTCACATTAACAAATATTTACCTTTGAATTGTTTCCAAGATTTTCATATGTTTGTGTAGCTACTGCCTTTGTTTGGGTAATGTCTTTGCTATTTGTTCGCATATGTTTGCAACCGTAAAGCTAGATTGAAGCTATCATTTATCATCTTTAAATCATCCTTTCTGTACAATGATAACAACTAAAAGAATAAAAAAAAACACATAGAATATTTACAGTTAATAGATATTTTATACTTCATGTTTTGTTTAATTGTATTCGAATTGAAGAAAAACAATTTAAAGTGAGAAAAAAAACGACATAAAGACAAATATGTATTTGATTGCGGAATCGACGTCAGTACGTGCATCTATTATTGGCAACCGTAATGTTGATCATAGTGAGTACAATACCTGTATCAAATCTCATTTAATGATGTAATTGAAAAAAAATGAATAAATGAATAAATGTTGAAAGGACATTCAAAGATGTGCTATTAAAAGCAATTTACCATTAACAAATATTAAGAAATAACCACATACAATTAGTGGACATTATTTATTGAAATGTCTAAGTAGTTCTTTTACTTGATCACCACACGTACAACAGTGAGATTGTGTATTCGAAGTCCACAGGAGGTAGATGCGTTCGACTCTTGATTGAGTAGGAATGCCATATTGAATGCCTGTCACATGTTGACCCCTTCTTTCGGGTTACTCCGGCCTAATCCAGCATTAAATATCCCCGTACGAAATAGGCAATATTTCTCAAACTTGCAATAGACACATGGACAAGAAAGGGTTAAACAAGTTGCAAGTAAACTTATCGTCTTCTCTAACTTATAATCTATATTAATGGATTTAATAATAAAAGGAACATGTTTGTTCTTTGACTGTTTATGACGTCTTTAAACTAAATCCATTCAATGTTGGATGAGTTGACGATTTGTCTAAAAGATATGTGATTTTTTTATTGGCTTTGAACTAGCTGTCAGTGCATGTCCTGAGTTAGGAGCTTGTTATTCAATGGTTTTCATTTGTAGTTGTGTAACATATTTGTTTTTCGTTCATTATTTTGTAATAACGAAATAAAGCCTTATTTTTCTCGTTTGTAATCTTTTCACGTCTGTCATTTTGAAACCTTTTATAACTGACTATGCGGTTTGGACTTTGCTTATTATTGCAGGCCGAACGGTGGTCTATATTTGATAATTTCTGTAATCCGATCTCGTGTCTCATGGTCAAGTCATTCCACATCTTCTTTTTTTGACATATAAAACCATTCAAAATAATTAGTACGAAATAATGAGACGTGGTAGGATTGTCATTTAGATAAAATGAACGATAGACCAAATGATGTGGATTTTGACATTCATTTGTCACCGTACGGCCCTTATTAATGAGCACAACATATACCGTATAGTCAACTAATAACTAATTTCAAAATATTGAGATAGAGAAAAAAAACACATTTCAAGTACAACTTTTACAATTATACAGACATCTGAAATACATAACATTCGATAGGAAATCATGTCGTTCAAAACTCCTATAGAGAGCGCAATAAACAGAGTGTTTAGTCACGATCTTAAACAATGCTCCTTGAGAACATTTTAGAAAAAAATCACTTAAATGGAACAAAACAAATTTGTATTAGTCTTGCTTACCTTAGGGATAAATATTAACGTCAAAGTGATTGTCACGAACACTTGAATTTGAAGGCATTGGAACAGGTATAATATATCTGGACCATAGGAATTGCCAATCAAATGACTGGAAAAAAATAATGTAATGTAGATGTCCACAAATTAATATATTAACTTTGCAGAATTACTTTAGTGTATTGGTTTCAAAATATTAATTATATATTGTCTAACTATCAAATACAGTTCACCTCAAAATAAACTTATACAATTATAAACACAGTATACCTACTAGTAAAAGATTTCAATAAACAAAATGTATATTAAAGATATTACATATATTGAGGAGCTTGTTTCTATACTTTTCCCGCTATATATATGGAAAGGCGTTTATTATTGATGTTGAAAAGGTCTTTCAATACTATTTACACCGGTAGACACAAAATGGAAGATGTTATTGTTTTTATACAGGAATTAAATGAATAAAACATTTTGTGGGTTGTTCATAAAATGGATACAACCCCTAATATTAACACTGTTAATGTGATTATGTCCACTTACATCAGAATCAAAAGAAAACTTCCTAGCAGGATTCCGTTATAGACAGCCCATGTCATGTATTTACTCTCATTGAAATGTCCAGGTGCCTTTCTTCCAATATAACACATGTACACACCAATCATAAGGAGAAAAGCTTCGACTAAAATAAAAGACGAAAGTATGAGCATAGAAATATGAGTTTTTGTTTTATTTTGTTTGATTTTATTTGTTTTTCTAACAAAGTTGATTTTTTTTAACTATTTGTTATAGGCAGTAGTATCTACTGATTTTTTTTAAATATTTGATTTGCAAATTAAAAAACTTCCTGATAGGTGTGTAATGAGTGAAGAGAATAAAATTATTAAATGCAACATTTTTTTGTATGAATTTTATTCGAAGCCGTCATATAATTAAAAAACAAAAAAGGAAATCTAACAATAAGACTTTATTGGTAATAAAAAAAGCAAAATGGCAGTTGCTTTTGGTATAAAATGAATCTAAACCTCAAAAAGAATGTATGCTTACGGTAAAGTATAACTATCTGTTTGGTATGGCATTTTATTTCCAATTAATATATAATTGCTTATTTCTAAAGAACTTTTAATCAGAGATGTTCCAATTAAATTATTTCTAAATTCTCACAAATTAACTCATCATAGAAAGCAGGAATAAAATTTAATATTTACGCCAGACGCGCGTTTCGTCTACAAAAGACTTATCAATGACGCTCGAATCAAAAATGATATAAAGGGCCAAATAAAGTACGAAGTAGAAGAGCATTGAGGACCCAAAATTCCTAAACGTTTTGCCAAATACAGCTAAGGTAATCTATTCCTGAGGTAGAAAAGCCTTAGTTTTTCAAAAATTGAAAGTTTTGTTAACAGTTAATATATAATATGAACATATCAATGTTAACTCAAGTCAACACAGAACTACAATTTAAATCTATATATCAAACTTGTTGTTTCCAATATCTAAATTAATCAATATCATGAACAGAAACTTGAATATATGTACTCTCCAATTTTTACTAATTTGTTTTAAATACATACCACAGTTAATAGCATATAGCCAATAACTTCTCATACAAACTTCATATTTCAAATGATTGGAAGTTTTCAAGGTTTGAGTTTTCCTTTTCTCCGATGTGGTCCAAATGAGAAGACATAACGCAAGAATAAAAATAAGTGGAGAAAACCGCTTTAGTAGCTCCTTATCGGGCAGGTAAACTATCTTAAATTTGTCTGCCGATCTAAATATTATAGCTATTCTGAAAACAAATGATGAAATGACTTAGATATATAGTAAATCGTCAATGCAATCACTTTTAAAAATATTAGTTAATAATTAATAAACATTCTTATGCAATTCATTCAAATAGTTATATAGTTTCCTTGCACATAAAATATGATCTAAATAAGGCTTTTTGTTGATGATTCGGTTGTGAAAATGCATTTGAGGAATCCACCAACATGTTTTGATAAGCATTATTTTTTGTTTTGTATATTTCAAGTAAAATAAGTAATTTAATTGTTCAACAAATAGATCCATCGTGCAAAGTTGAACTTCAACAGTTTCAGTAACTGTTGTTTTGTTTGCTCAGAAATTAACTTTTGATAAACCAAGCAGAAAATGCTTATTTTTAAAGTAAATGTTTTCATCGAGATAACTTGCTCCCGAGACGACCTGGCTATCTCAAAATCACTATCGCGATTAAATTCCTTTTGGCCTTTTTAACGTATAAGCGTCAGGCATGCACAATTTAAATCCTGGCATCTATGATGAGTTTATTTGATTTAAATCAGGTGATTTATACTTCCATATTTATATACCTCCAAGTCTTTGCTACCAGTGCGCCATACATTAAACAGAATCCTATATGAAATACCCAGTGCTGTGTAATAAAAAGAAATTCTGAAGGCTGAGGATAGGCGAAAAATCCCTAAAATTAAATGTATATTTCATTATTGATCTAACTTTTAAAACCAAATCAGCACAATAACATTAATAAACGATATATTGAACACGTAAATGAATCATCAACCGTGCAACTCAATTTGATTTTTAAAGAGACGAACGATACTAAAAGAAAATGCTAACGCATATGTTAAAAACAAATTGACAGTGCAATGAGCAAAATCAAAAAAATAATTATAAAGATACAAACAACAGTTCACAAAACAAAGCATACAATTTCTCGCTACATTGAAGACCTGTTGGTGACCCTCTGCTGTTGTTTTTTATTTGGTCGGGTTGTTGTCTCTTTGACACATTCCCCATTTCCATTCTCAATTTTATAGTAAATTATCTATGCTACCACTGGTAAACCATCATGTATTATTTAACACTCTAATTTATGCTTGTAGACGGCAAACCAATTTAAGAACATATGTTTAAAATCGAGAAAGGAAATGGGGAATGTGTCAAAGCGACAACAACCCGACCTTTGAGCAGTCAACAGCCGAAGGCCACCAATGGGTCTTCAATATAGCGAGAAACTCCCGCACCCGGAGGCGTCCTTCAGCTGGCCCTTTAAAATATGTACACTAGTTCAGTGATAATGGACGTCATACAAAACTCCAAATTATACACAAGAAACTAAAATTAAAAATCATACAATACTAACAAAGGCCGGAGGCTCCTGACTTGGGACAGGCGCAAAATTGCGGCGATGTTAAACATGTTTATGAGATCCCCTATACCTCTAGCCAATGTAGAAAAGTAAACGCATAACAATACGCACATTAAAATTAAATTCAAGAGAAGTCCGAGTCCGATGTCAGAAGATGTAACAAAAGAAAATAAACAAAATGACAATGATGCATAAATAACAACAGACAACTAGCAGTTAACTGAAATGCCAGCTCCAGACCTCAATTAAACATAAAATTGTAAGATAACGACAAAGAAAGGTTTTCAAGCAATCGAAGGAATAGTACTTTTTGAATATGTTTTTAAATTGTAACATATATTTTAGCATACTTCATATTTAAACAAATAACCGCGACGACTTGATTATAAAATATGTCAATTTATCTCTGAAATCACAAGAAATACATTTATGTGATTTAATAATCTTTAACTTATGATACCTACCGTACTACATATCATTAGACCTCCAAGACACATAAGCATCAAGAAAATAGGACTTCCGGCCTTCATTACCTAGTGATAAGAAATATTTGATACATTAAATTCAAAAATATGTGTTTTTTTTTGGGTTTTTTTAGTATCACATTTACTTCCTACAATCATAAATTGGTATGAATTGACTGATCATAGATACCAGCAATGAAATTGTGTACAAAGACTCATCAGTGATGCTCGACTTTAAAAAAAAGAAATTAGAAAAGCCACATAAAGTACGAATTTGTAGCGTATTGAGCACCAAGAGGTAGATGTTGATTGGCAATGCTAAAAATCAAACTAATAAAAATACCAAATAGGAAAATTCAAAACGCAAAAGTCCCAAATACAATGGCAAAATAAAATGGTAAAACACAACAAACGAATAGATAACAACTGTCATGTTTCTGACGTAGAATATGGCATTTGCCCTTGATAAGAGTATGATATATGTAGTTCATTACATTTTGATGTGTATGGTTATTATTTTGTCTGATTAAAATACAAACTGCACTTTGTTGAAACATTCAATCAGATAGTGTTGCCAGTTTGAGTTTAATTGTATAATGTGATTTTGTAGTTGAAATCATTCATTTATCAAATAATGTGTGTTTAAAATTAATATTATTGCATTCCACTTCTAACAATTGTGCTCGTTTTATCTGATTTGCAGACCAGTCTTCAAACGAAAATTTCACCCTCATGATTATCTTTGAAAGCCCGTAGAGAAAACATTTATAAATTCGTAAAATTAATTTTCCTTACTGCATTAATATCAAAAGTTTGATTATAAATGAGAAGCGTTTGAGTGTCATAAATATTTTTTAAGATGAAATTATAAGTCCTTAAGCAAGATGCAGGACTGATAAGAACATAATTTTCCTCGTGTAAATATATATTCTCTATCGGCTTGTCTTTCAGTCAAAGTACGATCGGTGTAACAAATATTTTTGCATCATTTCTCTTCAGAAGCAAAGAACAAATAAAATAAATAAGACCGATCAAGTTCTATCAGCAGTAATGGCACTGGGGAATATTGAGTTTGGCACGGCTATGGACAGCGACGGAAAACACGTTAAGATGTCATTATACAGTTCTATTTCATTTATAGATTCGTATGGTTGTTGTTCTATGCTAAAATCGAGCATTTATCCATTATCCACTTTTTATTACTGAACAATTGGTTGTTTTTTTTCAATTATAACTTCATATTTTTTACTAATTTCAGCTCTCTGACAATTAATTGTATAATTACCTTGGTTTAAGTTAAAAGGAATACTTTACGCTAGTTGTGATTAAAAAAAAACAATAAAAAACAGGTAACATTTAAACGTGTACTTATTGAGACCTCACAAAATGAATATAAATCATACTGATTTATCCCTAAAGTAAACTGTAGTTGTAAATAACACTCCAATACCAATAAAGGTCAGGAGATTAGCCAATAAAAGCAGGAACCGGAATAAAAATTGGAATTGGTAAAGACATGGTGAGTCATCAACACATTTGGAACACCCTTCCTTACAAGGTAAACACTTATACTGGGCCGTATCGGAATAATTTTCCATTTCCAAACCACTGAAAGCCTTTACTTGAGCGTTCATATCTGGAAAGTAGTATCCTTTGGTGCAGAAACACTCATAAGCACCTCTTTTAAAACCTTGTCCTTTTAAGAACTTGCACTGAAAAAAATAAAATGTGAGTATTGTTAATTAAATACAACTTTTACATAAGGCATTGTTTTCTTATCAAAGTATATAGAACTATGCTTTCACAGGCGATACATACTGTTCGCTATAAAGATAACTTCAGCAACTACTTTGTATTCAATATATCCATGAAATCGTTCGCCCGTAATATTAATTGTAAAGCTAAATGGTCTTTTTCATTTTAGACAAAATAGGTTTTCAGGAATTTAAACTCATTCTAATATGTAGCATGATATATACAGTTCCGTTAAAAATCTCATGCTGTAAATATGTAAATAAAAATGAGTCATATATTTAAGACTGGTTGAATTAGAGACTATTTAACAGTTTTCTAATATTAGATTACTTCTGTTGTAGAAGGACATCTGTGCGTTCCCCGAAATACGTCAAAATCACTATAACTGTGTCTCGTGTCTAGGTCACACTGGTTAATGTCAATATTTGTCAACTCTATATCAACTGACGCTTTACCTCTAAAATTATATAAAAATAACTTTGATACTACAATTTAATATAAAAAAATATATATATGTAGGACTCTAAAGTGCGATGGTACTCTAAAGTACGATGGTCACGCAAAAGTGCGATGGTCTACGCTAAAGTACGATGGTGTATCACGCTAAAATGTGACGGCTGTTTGTTCGCTAAAGTACGATGGTTTATCACGCTGAAGTGCGATGGACCAAAAGGGCTAAAAACTTTATGGAACACGGATGTAATAAATATTCCTTTTGCAAAAGCTACGGTATGATAAGGTTTTATAACATATGTGATAGGCTTTATAATTACCGGTAGGCTTAAGTGATTGTTTCTAAATTAAGAAGAAATTCGGGCGTATCAAATATTGGATAATTGATGAAGCTTGCCGCTCACACAGTCTATCACTATTGTGCATATCTCCCCTTAACGTCGTCATTGTAAATTACAAGTACAAATCCTTTATTGTGAAACATTTATTTGTATAAAACATTCTTAATTTAAATGAGAGAAATGCAATTTTCTCCGAGCATTCTTCTTTTTTCACAAAATATTTTTTTTTTCGCGAATACAAATACAGGTTGTATTTTCCTACAATGTACAAACTAATTTTTAGCAGACAATTTATGATTTACGCATGAAAACATGTACTTTTATTTTACCGACTTTAATTTTCAACAAAATCCACAATAGTTTAACGGGGACCGGAAAGTAAACTGCTACATAAACAATTATTTTAATGTATCCGTTAGCTTCTAATAGAACCAGGATAAAGGATACTTATGCGTATTCTTTTGTATCTGTATAATAAGATAGTCGACTGCACGACACAACTCCTTCTTTCAGCACCCCAAAAAATACACATTTGCCTCAGCCGACAAAGCACGGTTATGTTTAAAATGAGTAAGTCAAGGACATTTGGTTTAAAGTTGTTAATCAAATATTCTACATTTATCTTTCGGCATGTTCATTTTTTGTTTGTATACTATATAAAAGACTGTTCACGTCATAATCCATAGTATACGTTTATTACGTCAGACTCTATACTTTCGCGGACCATCGCATTTTAGCGTGTGTAGGCATCGCACTTTAGCGTAGACCATCGCACTTTAGCGTAACCATCGTACTTTAGCGTCCCTATCGCACTTTAGAGTCCTACATATATATATTTGAAAAGCAGTGTAGATGAGTCAAAAATTGAAAGGTAAATGGAGAAAAACCTCAGCTATGGTAATATAGTCTGTCAAAACAAGCTAATTCAGAGTGGTTTGTAAAATCCCATTTTGCTTACAACTCATGTCTAACCAACGCTAAGGATCAAACGTTAAGGCAAGTAATCAAAGTATACACTTTCTATAATGCTGTAATAAAATATTAGTGATTGAGTAATATTCCCTTCCTTCTTTTACTGTAAATAAAGTGTTCAAATAATTGGGTTTTTAACTATTTTCTATTTATAACTATTATACCGACCGATTTTACTATAATATATTTAGTGGTTTTATAGCTGATTTTTTGTATGATATGCATGCTTTCATCTAATTGTTAACTAACATAGGAAACATATATATGCAGAAGAAATCATTCACATGTGACACTTACTGAAATTTGGGTCTTCCTGTTAAATCCAATGAAAATATTGGAGATGCATACGTTACCATCCAAATGTTCCCTCCTCCACAGTCAAAGTACGGCTTAGTCCAATGACCGTCTTCTAGCTTGGCTGAAAGAAAAACCATCTCTTTTCCAGGTAACGAGGTATTACCTGACCTAAAACGAAGCAAACACCGGGTTTAATTTCAACTGAATGTTTATTTTACCAGGATCTATATCCATGTAAAAAAATATAACAAAATGTGTCAATATAAAATAAAAAATGCGTCAATATAAAATAAAAAAAGGTGTGGTATCATTGCAAATGAGGCAACTCGACGACAGAGATTAAATAAAGTAGATGATATCAACTATATATCACCTTATGGCCTTTAACAAGCAGCAAAAACCATACTACATAGCACACTATAAAACGGCCTGATTTATGTAACCCCCTCCCCCCAAAAAACAAATCAAAAAAAATATCTGATATTAATCGCAGTTTTAGAAAGATATTCAAAGCCAATAGCAATAATTAAAATATCATTTATCAAAGAGTGAAATATAAATCAAAACACATCAACATCCATGGATTTAGTGTAAAAACATCATTAACCGTGAAAAAAGAACGTCATCTTGTGTAACACAAATCTACAGAATGTAGGAGCGTTCAAATGTATAAGTGTAACACATCTGTAAAGAAATAACTTGTACATAAGTTATAATCTATTGAAAGGGTTAATAAAATAAGTAAAAACCCAAGATACTCAACTCCATGGAAAATTCAAGCCCATAATCAAATGGCAAAATCAAAAGCTCAAACACATCAAACAAATGGATAACAACTGTCACCTTTTAGAATATGTTAATTAAAAGTATTTTTAACTTTACCAGGATTTTCCAACTTTGTTATATATAAAAGTCTGATACTTTCGTACAATTTGAAATATTAGTACAATGGTCCTTTTACGTGCAACGGAATCTGTATCGCTTAGCTGGTATGTTTAGTTAATATTGATACAATACTATACTTTTATCTTATGCTGCCCAAACTCCTGTCTATCTAATAGATTTTGTTGGACTGTTTTTACCTTTTCCATTAAAGCTCCAAGTTAATCAGCAAAAGCTTCTATTGATGTTGGAATTATTCATTTTGACTTAATATAGCAAGCTTAAAGCTTAAATGATAAAGCATGATAATAATCATCACTATCGTTCATAAATTAAGAAACCACTCAGAAACTCAGATTCCTATTCCCTCGAGCAAAGTTGGACGTATATGAAGTTAGCTATTTAGTTAAGTTCCATTAGGTCATAAAGGTTTTTACGTTTCAGTGTGTCTATAGTTAATGAGGAAAATTCCCGTAAATTGCTTCGAACACACGAAATTTATAATAAGTGTTTATGTTTTTGAGGTCAACAACTCATATATACCATAGTGGAGTTCACTGATAATTTATGTCATGTAAACGTATTATTGGATCTTATAATGTCCTTTTTTTTTTTCGGTCTCTCTTTAAAAACATATAGTTTCCGGAGAAAAAATATTCATTCGGTGTAAATACTTCAGTAAGTCCAGTTAGAACTTTTGTCATATTGACTTTTTTTTAGATCTGTTTTGCTAATGACAGTTTCTATTTTTTTGGGGTATACTTACCAGTAATAAAACTAAAAGGGACAGAAAATGTCTGTCAAGTGATGAAAATCATAAAAGGAGTCAACAAAAAATTCTGATCATGTTGATTTATTCGTAGATATAATTTTACTGATAATTTTAGCTATACAAGGATTTTTTGTAATTTCTTATATCATGTCAGGAACATGACAGTTTATTTCCATCTGTTCCAGCTCGTTGATATGTTCGAGTACTTAATTTTGTCAAGTTTTATGAACTCCCCCGTTTCGGCCTTATTTTAAAGGAGTAGGTTCAGTAAGACCCCTTTTTGGCCCCAAAATATAGCAGTTTTACAAAATTGTTAAAATGTAAACCTTTAGTTATTTATTGGACAGTAGAATGCTTCTGCTACATACATATGGGTTGTTTTTGACAATACAATGCACATATATCCGGTACTAGCACCATTAAGTCATGCTAAATTACTGAAATCCTCATAATTCTAGCATTTTTGTTAAATTTTAGACGGTTTTCGTGTAAAACGAAAGTGGCCGCATTCGTGTTTATCCTTAATATTGAAATGTAAGTTGTATTTTATGATAATACATAACATATATAAAGGTTGAGGATGAACACGGATGCGGCCACTTTCATTTTTACCAAAAACCATCTGAAAAGTGACATTTTTCGGCATATTAGGTAGATTTTTCATATTTGAGCTGGAATCGGATTGTTTTTAATGACTAAATCTGTTAAAATCTTTCACATAAACTAATTAATTCAAATAAAATAGACACTTAAGTGTTTAAAGAGTGGTCAAAACCTTTAGTCAGATGAACCTGAAATTTGAGGCCAAAATCGGTCCTTACCGGACCTACTCCTTTGTTAATACTATTTTTCTGTATTTTTTATATTAAGATTAGAAAAGAATCACTAATAAATGGCATTAACCATGTTAACTCTTTTAAGGAGTACTAATATATTCGGCAATCTTAGCTTATTTGTAGATATTATTTTGATTTTAATTGGTGGTATAAACAATATCTCACTTTTTTCTGAAATAAACTGAAAATACAAAATAAAATGGTTAAAATTATCAATCAAGGGCAATCACTTATAGAAGGAATCTGCTTACGACTCTAATCGTGCTTAATGAATGGTAAATGTTGTTTTAAAAAAATTGTATAAAAACGTCATTTCTGAGCAATATGATGTCAAGTTTTAGGAAAGGGTTATCATATCCTGCGTGATATAGATTTTTCATTATAAAAAGTCAGTCTCTTTTGGACCTGTTAAACAATTTTACTAGACTAGAACATTTTTTAATAAATAAATGTATCCTAAAACCTGAAAGAAAGATATTTATTACACGAAACAAAATTATTTACATTTTATTACCTATATTTGGTTTTTGACACTGTTCGTGTTGCATTTTCCCAGACCCTGTTCTTTAGGTCAAAATACCACACGGTTTTGTTGTCTTGATATGTATACGATAGAGATATATCATGAGCAAACAAAATCCCATTCTTACGGTAAGCGTATGGTGCAAACAAAGAATATTTTGAATATATCTCGGGTTCTATTGCTATGCATGCTCCGAATAGTGTTGCATGACTATTTACAATATTCCTCACGAGAGAGAAAAACATTGCATCAGTAAAGTAATCGAGTGAACCATTATTTTCAAGGATCACTGATGTGATGAAGTTTGCTGTAAGAATTGCAGGTTGAACATATGTTTCCCATTCGGTATGGTTAACGTTCAGGTCCAAAGTCTCTTCGGTACCACCAGAGCAGGGATTTTGTTCGATTCTGCTTACATATTCTAGAGCCAGTTTTGCAGCTTCTTTGTCAGTACCTCCTGTTCAAAAATACAATTTGTAATGAATATTTTAGATATCTTAATTGGACCTCAGTAGGGTATCCACTTTTGTTACAGAATCACGTTAAAAAAATAGCTATTGGTCATCTGGTCACTTTTATGAAATATATATAGTTATAACTGATCTGTTACTAGGTTTTGGACACTTTCTTCTCAAATGGTACTGCATGTTTAAGCCCTCAAAGAAATACAAATCATGTTATTTTAGAGGAAATGTTAGAACACATCAACAATAATTAATTACAAATTTTTAGATAACAGTTGTTTTATTTTTCTTTATTTTCAAATAGTAGTTATGTGGGGTTTTTTTTTTCTTGATCTAGTGTTCAGTCGTAGTTTGAAAGGGAAATAAATCCACCAATAGTAGTATATCGCTGTTTAATAGTCATTTAAAATTGATTGAGCGAAACAAAATCCCGATCACTAAACTAAAAAGGAAAACATATCAACTATTAGAGGATAATAACGGAAAAACAGACACTGAGCAACTACAAAATCAAACGCTAACTCATATAGAAACGGATGATTTGATAACAACTGTCATATCCTTGACTTGGTACAATACATTTTAAGAGAAAATTCACAAATGATAGGTATTCAACAGCAGCTACAAAATGATATTCATACTTTTTTTTATAGTTTCTTATATATATTTTAATCATTTCTTTTTTGTGAACGAGGTGTTTTAAATTTATATTTCTAGCCAATACCTTATACTTGATTGTGTGATTATCCAATTACTGCATGATCCAATGTTCATTTCTAAAGGGGAAAAGAACCGTATCGGTGAAGTTAAATTCGTTAAGAATTAAAAAAAAAAAGTAGTTTTCCGTTTCCTATCCTTTTGCTTGACAGGATAGGAGGATTTTGGTCTGGTAATGACTGACAACTTTTCCCCAGCACAGAATGAAAATGAAAATTGGTCCAATAAAATATAAAAGAAGACAGGCAATGGTTATATAGAAAAGTGAAAATTTAATAAAATGGTCGTCACTTGACTCATGAGAATCAGGAATACCCTTCGTGTTTTTCAGTCTGTTGTATTTGTTTTGTATACTGTTGTCTGTGATTTGGTCTTTTTCTTTCTATAATGATATGTCGGTTTCGGTTCATTTTAAGCTCACCTGGCAATAAAGAGGCAAGTGATCTTTTCTCATCACTTGGCGTCCGTTGTCCGTCGTCGTCCGTTAACTTAAGGACAATCTTCTCCTCTGAAACTACTTAGTCAAATGAAACCAAAATTGAGCTCAATTATTCTTTGGGTATCTAGTTTTTAAAATGTATCCGATGACCCCGCCCATCGACCAAGATGGCCATCATGATTAAAAATAGAATATGGGGTAAAATGCAGTGTTTACCTTATAGCTCTGAAACTAAAGCATTAAGAGAAAATCTGACTCGTGTTAAAATGGTTATCAGAACAAGATCTATCTGCCCTGAAATTTTCAGATGCATCAGACAACTCGAAATTAGTAATTTTAAGGAAAGTTTTTTGCAGTTTTTGGTTATTATCTTGAATATTGTAATTGATAGAAATAAACTGTAAACAGCAAAATTATTCAGCAAAATAAGATCTACAAATAAGACAAGAATGGTCAATGCACCCCCTCAAGAGTTATTGTCCTTTAAAATCAACTTTACCCGACTTTTCGTAAATTTTTGTAAGTTTTTACAATAATCGTCTTCTCTGAAAATACTAGGCCAAATTTAACCAAACTTGACCTATATCATCCTTAGGATATAAAGTTAAAAAAAATACCAAGATGGCCGTCATGGCTAATAATATAACATGGGGGTAAAATGCAGTTTTTGACTTATAGCTCTGATACTTTATCATTTAAAGCAAATCTGACCTGGGATAAAAATGTTCATCAGGTTCCTCTGCCCTGAAATTTTCAGACACATCAGACAACTTGTTGATGGATTGCTGTATCAAAATTGGGTATTGTAAGGAAATTTTACATTTTTCAGTTATTATCTTAATAGAGATAAACTGCAAAATTGTTCAGCAAACTAAAATCGACAAATACGTAACAAGTCTAAAATGGCCAATTGACCCCTGTAGGAATTATTGTCCTTCGAAGTTAATTTGGGACATTTGTTTTGTAAATTTTTGTAATCTTTTACAAATTCTTCTCGTATGAAACTACCGAGACACATTTAAACAAAGCTGACCACAATCATCATAAAGGTATCTGAAGATAGGGGTTAAAAGCACGTCTTGTATATTATTTTTTGAACCCTTATAAAAAGAGAAAGTCTGTTCAGGATAATGAGCACTTTCAATTGTCCATGTATACGTCAAAACTGTTAAAAAAAATTCTTAAAGGAGGTCTTGCCCATACATCATACATTTCAAATTTAACGATATTTTTTTCTTCATTTTTGCCGTATATCATGAAAACTGATAATTAGAGAGAAACATTTTATTCTGTTATGTCTCATAATGATAGATAAAAAACACTCTAAATCACAAGGGCAAGGTAAGATCTATAAATAAGTCTCAGAAATTAAACAAACTAAAAGATAAGTAATACAAGATCAGCAATACAGAGATTTCTGTCATGGTCTATTCGCGTCGACAATATTGGACAGTGTGCTTTGTTTGATATTTCCATAGACCAAGGTGAGCGACACAGGCTCTTTATAGCCTCTAGTTGATTTATTGGGTCCTTTTAATGTTGGGTTTTTTTTTTCACAGGAGTACATTACCTTATTTAGCAGAATCTTTCTGAATTTTCAATCCTAAACATTCATGAACTTGGTACTTTATTTTGTTTTCTTACGATTTAGATGCAAGCGTTACTGATGATTATATTGCAGACGAAACGCGCTTCTTGTATCCAGGATTAGTTTATTTATCTACATGTCGAGACTGATTGCTTTGTACTCAAATTAATGAATCTGGTCATTCCATATAGTTGTATTTTTAAAACGGAAGTGTTCATAGCAACAACAAATCGTTTCTAATAAAATTGTGTGGACAAATATCTATATTTTACAGTCCTTGGTAATAAAGGAAATAAATATTAAAGATGTCAACAGAATACAATATTGATAAAATTTAATTTTATAGATTCGTAATCGCTTAATACATTGTACACCAGCTCTTCATACAGTAAATGCATAAACAGTTGTAAGTAGTACTTCAAATTATTTACTCCTGCATCAATTTACATATGGATTTACAAAAGGTGCTACATAATGTTGCTTAATTGTACAACGTTTACATCTGATTTTTAGAGTTGTTCCTGTTCTTTAACCGTTAACATAAATTCACTGATCGAATGCATGCAATTGATTCTATTATAGTTTCGTATGCCTTCTATGATAAACCTTATATGCACAATCACAGATACAAAGCCAAATGGCTTTCTTAATATAGTTATACGTGCAGAAATGCATATAATAGTTATTCAAAAATAAATTAAAAATTATTAATTCTACTAATGTTAAAGCCAAAACCCTACATTAACGCAAAACACAATTACTTTAAAAGTATCTTCAGATTGCCATTCAAAATTCAGTTCACCAAGTATAGTTTTAGACTCGAAAAAGTTTGTTGAAATTTAAAAAAAAAAATATGGGTTTTTTTTGTTTTTTTTTTCAAACGTAATATAAGTTAGTAACCTTAATAATAGTTATTCAAAAATAATATTGGTCTGTTCAGAAACGACTTTCGGGATACGAACTAATCATATAACAAATATGATTTGTTTGATCAAATAACCCAACCTTCATTTTTTGCATTTCTCTAGGAAGCAATGTTATCGTATATTTTATTGATAGTCGGGAAAGGGGGAATGCTATAAATGACTATCTATCTACATTTTTAATCACAATTATGATATTTTTATTTAAATTCTAAATTTTGTCTCGTGATGCCTGATTATTGTTTTCTAGATAAATATGTCGAGGGCACATCAAAGGGTGTTATATTTATCGACCCTATTTATTACAAAATAATGAACGAAAAACAGTTATGACAGACAGCAACAAACGATAACCACCCGAGTACAGGCTCAGAACTTTGAGAGGGACAATGGTATGTTGGGATTAAATACGTTTTACCTTTGATAACTATTTACACCACTGGGTCGATGCAACTGTTGGTGGACGTTTGTCATACACTTATCCAGGAATTACCCTCAACCCGGAAATTTACCTTTATCCAATTACCCTTAACCAGGGAACAAACATATTCTTTGATATTTTTCAACAATTCTCTTATCCACAAAGAATAAAGTTTTAAGTTATATATATTTCAATCCCCCCTTTTACACCCTCGCAAAATAAAATTATCGTCCCATTGTCATATAATGTAAGAGTTTGATGTTAAACATAACAGATTGAATGATTTATTTGGTTTAGAACACTTACCTATTCTAAACCTAAGATAGTTTACCACTTTTTCTTCCTCGACAAAACATAAAGTTTTTTTTCTTGAACCCTCAAAATATATTTTCGGTATTTGAGAACATGTCAATATAATCAAATTAATACATACCTTTTCTTTTTCACCTCTGTGAGAGTTGCCATTTTTCATCAGAAGAAATAAAAAGTAAAACAGCATCAATATTGTTGAAAACTTCATCTGGATATTACGGACTTCGGAAATAGCGCAAACAAGAGCTGGTTCCTATTTCAAGTTTTTTTTAAGGGAGTA
Source organism: Mytilus edulis (assembly GCA_019925275.1). Classification (NCBI taxonomy): domain Eukaryota; kingdom Metazoa; phylum Mollusca; class Bivalvia; order Mytilida; family Mytilidae; genus Mytilus; species Mytilus edulis. The sequence goes on along the minus strand of CM034350.1, from coordinate 79,509,339 downwards.
ACAGATACACGGGAGACATTATTTTAGCTCTCGTTATCTATGATTCCTATTTCGGTATTAGTTAAATAAATTTGTAACAATATTTATGGTAAATGCATAAAAAATACAATTCATCAATATAACTTACGATCTCAAATAATAGAACCGCTTGTTTATACTTTTAAAAAGTAAATTTATTTGAAAAAAATGAAATTTCCAGGATAAGAGTATTTCGTAAGAGTAAATTATCGGGCTAAAAGTAATTCAATATTGTTGAAAACTTCATCTGGATATTACGGACTTCGGAAATAGAAATTTAGAAATATTAGTATAATTTTCAATGTTAGAAAATAATTAGAAATAAAATATTATTGACAAAAACGGAAAAACACTTGATTTTTCCTTTTCATAATAGTGCATTTAATACATATCCCTTGATAGTTCAATACTATATATATATATATGTTATAAACAAATCTTAATTACACTTAAATAACGGTGTAAAACTTTTTATGTATCTTGTCTATTTGAACAAAATTACGTTAAATTAAAAACAGTTTAATGACATGCAAACAGTTTTCTATATTCCAGAATAGACAAATACTATTCGGAGGAATTATTTTATAGAAAGTATCAAGGATAGCTACATCCTATTCCCTTGCAGACAAAAACACAAACTGTGTAAAAAAAAATATGTGGCACTTAAATGATGTACAAATCGTCATTAAAGGGCAGTACTTTAATACGGAGTCATCGGAAAATTTCTCTTTTGGTATCAAAGGTGGATCTTGTTTTCCTACCCATTCGTTCTTATTTAAGTTTTATCTATCTTTTATATTTTTTAAGATATAAGACAAAACAAATTAATAGTAAAACTTATCTTCAAAGGGCAATAAATTAAAAAAATTAAAGAAGGGTCTATTGACGATTTCAACTATGCAAACTTAATCGTACATCTTCACTTGCTGATCATTTTGCGACTTAAAGTTTCTCTCCGTCTTTTATAGCTTTTAAGATAAAATGCAAACATGAAGAAAACAATAGTCATTTAAGGACAGTTACACCTACAAAAGTCATCTGACAGTTTTAACGCCAGTAAACCCTTGTTAGGGTTCAACATTTTAACAAGTATGCCCAATGAAAATTTCTTTATTTATAATTTGTTATAATTAGATAATAGACAAAACTTGGATTTCACCCCTATGGTCTATTTTTAGCCATGTGGGTTATCTTGTCACATTTTTAAACTAGTTACACTAATCATACTTATGGCTATGTTTGGTTTAATTTGGCACAGTAGTTTAAGAGGAGAAGTCTCTTGTAAAAGTAAACGATAACGGACGACAACGTATGACAAACGACAACGGAATCGACGGATGGCGAACGCCAAGTGAAGAAAAAAGCTCACTTGTAATTTGGGTAGGGTTTATGACGTTTGTATGACATGTTGTCTTTATTGTTTAACTTTATTTTCACATCAGAAATAAGACAGTTGTTTTCAATTTGTTTGATGTGCTTGAGCATTTGATTTTTTCCATTTGATAAGACACTTTCTGTTTTTAATTTACCTGGGAGTCCGATTTTATTTATTTTTTTTAACGTTTTACAAAGTACTTTATAACAATGATTTTTATTTTACCTTGTTCGTTGCAAAGTGTCGTTATATATGTGTCTTAGATCATAAAATGAAACAATTTTGATTCGTATTGTTATTAAGGGATGGCAGATATAATGATATGGATACATAACAGGTAGATTTTTAAATACATCCTTAAGGATGTTCTTAGGTGAAATTTAAAAAAATCAAGAAATTAAAATTGATACTATAAGTCGAAAGAGCATTAGTTAAGGACAAAAATGAGCTCAAAATCTTGATAGGTGATGGCGGGAAAAGGCAGAATCAGATCTTATATTTGCATTTTTTATAATTGATTGGTTCTCAAGTCAGAAGAAAAGATATCTAGTATCTGCTTACATTTTGGTAAATGACTTTTTATAAGTTATTGAAGTAAGATATGAATAGATAAATAGGTTTTATTGGGCAACATATTTAGCATGTACTGAAGGAAATAATCCAAAGAGTCTGAAAATCTGACACAAATTCCTAAACCTCACATAAGTACATTCTTTAAAAGATTTTTTTTTAAATTCAAAAGTCAAAGATCAATTCAAGATAGAGACACACGTAGAAATACACAAATATACAAAGAAAGTTAAATGCCATACAGCGCCAAGTGTTTGCTCACATTATTTTATTTGATCTCTGTTGAAAATCTTATCTCGTCGGCCGTCATGCTATATCTTTTTATCGTTTTTTAACAAATCGCCTACACGTTAAACCAAATTCTATAGAAAAAAAAATAAAGCTGGAAATTAATTCTTTGTGTCTGAGCGGTACTGATGAGTCTTATGTAGACAAAACGCGCACAGGCGCTTGGGTCTATGATACAGTTTTTTTGTTGTTTTTTTTTTATTAAAATATTCAATTTTCTACATTTATAATACATATCTATCACTTCTGTGCATGTCTCACCTAGTTTCGAGTGATTTAAACGACCCAGAGAAAATACCCAATTTTACTATCCATACTAAGAAACAAAAAGGCAACTAACTCGACGCCATTTTTCTGCTATCTATAAATAAATAGATTGACCTACCTGGATTCCCCAACGATTTCTCTGGGAAAACGTGCCTTCCTTGCCGTCAGATCGCACACATCGTTGATATTTATCAAATTGGTATTGTTCGTAACATTTTTAGTCCATCTCCAGCATATCATAAAAAGATTTTAACTATTTTGACTAATTTCAAATTTACGAGCCCGGAAGTTGACTGTTTTTCCCGAACTTTTGTTAAAGGGAAGTAATATTTTCCCGGACTTTTTCGGAACATCTCTCCAAGTACGTATGAAAATAATAAAGTGATACGATGATTTCCGAACTTTTACCAAAAAGGCGCAACTTTCCAATTGCCTGAAAAGAATCTGTCATCATATTCAGTCTAAAATGATGACAATTCAACCAAAGAAAGTTACATAAAAACATTGATTCATGATAATTTATAAATATACAAATACTCACACAAAATTGACTTATGAGAGGAATTAAAAAAAATTAAGCCATTGACCTTTTTGATCTGATATTTTTATTTATTTGTTGGAAAAGGGGGGGGGGGGGTGCAAGGAAATTTACTAATATTTTCTTTCCACGAAAATGTTATTGACTTTGTTTTAATTATTACAAAACATGGGTCATGTTAACTGAAGTAAAAAAAAAAAAGGGGGGGACAATATTTCCAAATCTTGCAGTTCCCCTTTCTAACATAAAATCAAAACTGTGTGATTTTTGAAAATTAAAAGATTATGACCACTAACAATCAAATTCGGGGCTTGACCTTGTTCGTTGTTCATCATATCTGTTTGTTTACATATAGTATTAGTTCGGAAGTCATCGTATCACTTTGTTATTTTCATACGTACTGTGGGAGATGTTCCGAAAAAGTCCGGGAAAATATTACTTCCCTTTAACAAAAGTTCGGGAAAAACAGTCAACTTCCGGGCTCGTAAATTTGAAATTAGTCAAAATAGTTAAAATCTTTTTATGATATGCTGGAGATGGACTAAAAATGTTACGAACAATACCAATTTGATAAATATCAACGATGTGTGCGATCTGACGGCAAGGAAGGCACGTTTTCCCCACAGGCGCTTGGGTCTATGATACAGTTTTTTTGTTGTTTTTTTTTTATTAAAATATTCAATTTTCTACATTTATAATACATATCTATCACTTCTGTGCATGTCTCACCTAGTTTCGAGTGATTTAAACGACCCAGAGAAAATACCCAATTTTACTATCCATACTAAGAAACAAAAAGGCAACTAACTCGACGCCATTTTTCTGCTATCTATAAATAAATAGATTGACCTACCTGGATTCCCCAACGATTTCTCTGGGAAAACGTGCCTTCCTTGCCGTCAGATCGCACACATCGTTGATATTTATCAAATTGGTATTGTTCGTAACATTTTTAGTCCATCTCCAGCATATCATAAAAAGATTTTAACTATTTTGACTAATTTCAAATTTACGAGCCGGAAGTTGACTGTTTTTCCCGAACTTTTGTTAAAGGGAAGTAATATTTTCCCGGACTTTTTCGGAACATCTCTCCAAGTACGTATGAAAATAATAAAGTGATACGATGATTTCCGAACTTTTACCAAAAAGGCGCAACTTTCCAATTGCCTGAAAAGAATCTGTCATCATATTCAGTCTAAAATGATGACAATTCAACCAAAGAAAGTTACATAAAAACATTGATTCATGATAATTTATAAAATATACAAATACTCACACAAAATTGACTTATGAGAGGAATTAAAAAAAATTAAGCCATTGACCTTTTTGATCTGATATTTTTATTTATTTGTTGGAAAAGGGGGGGGGGGGGGGGGGTGCAAGGAAATTTACTAATATTTTCTTTCCACGAAAATGTTATTGACTTTGTTTTAATTATTACAAAACATGGGTCATGTTAACTGAAGTAAAAAAAAAAAAGGGGGGGACAATATTTCCAAATCTTGCAGTTCCCCTTTCTAACATAAAATCAAAACTGTGTGATTTTTGAAAATTAAAAGATTATGACCACTAACAATCAAATTCGGGGCTTGACCTTGTTCGTTGTTCATCATATCTGTTTGTTTACATATAGTATTAGTTCGGAAGTCATCGTATCACTTTGTTATTTTCATACGTACTTGGGGAGATGTTCCGAAAAAGTCCGGGAAAATATTACTTCCCTTTAACAAAAGTTCGGGAAAAACAGTCAACTTCCGGGCTCGTAAATTTGAAATTAGTCAAAAATAGTTAAAATCTTTTTATGATATGCTGGAGATGGACTAAAAATGTTACGAACAATACCAATTTGATAAATATCAACGATGTGTGGATCTGACGGCAAGGAAGGCACGTTTCCGAAATCGTTGGGATCCAGTTGGTCAATCCTATTTATGGATCTGGTAGATACAGTTTTTGTGTTTTCGATTATTGCCATTTTTTTTCTTAGTATGGTATAGTAAAATTGGGTATTTTCTCATGGGTCGTATTTAAATATCGAAACTAGGAGACAGCACAGAAATGACTAGATATTATATACATGTAAAAATGAATATTTTAATAAAAAAAAAAAAAAAGACGTATCATATGATCCCAAGCGCTAGTGGTTTTCCCAAAACGTTGGGAATCCAGTAGGTCAAACTTTTTTATAGCAAGCAAAAATGCGTTCGATGTTATCCTTTTGTTTAGTATGGATAGTAAATTGGTATTTCTTGGGCGTTTATCACTCGAACTAGTAGACATCACAGAAGTATAAAGATATTATAAATGTAGAAAATTTTAAATTTTAATAAAAACAAAAGAAAAAAAAACTGTATCATAGACCCAACGCCTTGAAAACGCGTCTGGCTTATCAAATTATTAGATAAGACATTTGATAGAAATTTACTTCAGTACAAGCTAAATCTTCTTGGTCTAGTAGTTTATCTTTGCGAAATTGACCCTCAATATAGTATAATGCAATATTAAATGCAAATGCTTCAATCTTTGTTTACAGATATTAAAGCAAAAATATGAAAAAAAAATCAGCGTTCTGAATACTGGCATAAATTGCAAAAGTAAAATATGTCTTTAAAAAAAATCCTATTGTCTATTCCATTTTAAAGGGAAACTTCGCAAAAAAATCAAAAATTGATATTATGTCCATTCTGTATAAAAATTCTCAAATTTATAGATATCAAAGTTGTATTCCGCTAGATAAGAGATCACCATCGATTTTAAATTTTGAGTATCAATTCTCTGCGTTCCGCCATTTTGTCATCTTCTACGATCAAAAATCACGATATGTCTATAAACCACAAAAGACCAAAACTACAGTAACCGATGTAGTCGTAATTGCGTGTCGATATCTTGTCAATCGTACGGTTGTTTTATCTGACTAACTAACTTGATACGGAAAATGTTCTTATTTTTTTTTAAATAACCATAGTCTGTTATTTTTAAACTGTTAATATTGGAATTAATTAAAAAGTCAAAGTTCAAATCATAAGTAAGTGTTCCGTGAAAATTGTTTTCGAAAATGTAATTCGTTCATAATTCTTTAAAGTAATAAACTTTATTCAAATAAATTCGGATCTTCCCTCATCTGATCACCAGCATGGCTTAAGGTATTACTCCCAAAGGTATTGTGAGGGGTGTGCGGTGACACGTCCAGGTATTCAAGCGATTTACTGTCGGGCTTGCAAGTTCATGCATCGTTTCACTTCTGTGGGTATTGATCGGTGTACACGGCCGATAACTTATATAACTTTCCATTTTGAACTATCAGGTTTATAATATACATCTCTGTCTTGCGTGTCCGAAAGTGATATAATATACTAGTCATTACTTAACTCATACGCTTGTTTATAAATAACATTTCTGGTGTAAAGAATATTATTTATAAAAATATAAATAATACATAAAAAAAAGATTTGAAGAAATAAAAATCTATTTACATATTTTTTCCAAGGGTTAATTTAGGAAAATGTAATATAAACTCGTTGTCAATACTAAAGGACAGATTGGAACATACCAGAAATATTGATTTTAAAAAATGTACGCATTTGCCGACGATTCGTTTATACGCCTGGATAGAAAGTTACGGAACTATAGCGCAATTTAAATTATATACATGTATACATTGAACATAAGAAAGAAACATACATTTTGTGTAAATTGGGGTAAAAGTTTTGTAAATAGACTAGTCCACGTATGCCAACAGTATGTAATCAACGAATTCGATAGACTATTGTATACCAAAAGAAGAAGAAGATGAACGAACTATACAAATCAGTTGAAAAAGGCTTTAGTTAACTCATCAGATGGATAAAAATACAAATACTATAAATACAATTGGAAGTTTTCGTTTTTGCAATTTGAGAGTAAATGATGTATCAAACGTTCAAGAATACGCATGTAATATGTGTCACTGGATAAAAAAAAATCATCCTCAACACCTACTTCCGTATGGGACTTCACCTTTCAGTGACCTGCAAATTTAACAGATGATACACTTTCTAAAATTTATATGTCCAACAACGACCCACTGCTCTACATGTGTTACTAACAGCCTAAGATAGCAATTCTTTTGTTAGGTCAATTCTCTTTCGTAAAATACCAGAAAACATGGAAAATAAGTTCTTCAAATTTTGACTCTGGAATTAATACAATTTTTTCGTGCGACAAACTTTATTTTTGGCAATGAGCAGACATGGGCGGAAACAATAAAAAGATAGGTTTAAAATTTGTTCATTCATTTAACATGTATAATATGAATATCATTTAGTACACTTCGGTCTATACAAATGCAGAATATACCATGTTGGTTTGATTTCGTCAAAAGATATAAGAGATCTGACAAATAGATTATCACTTCGATATTGCAAGACACCCATTTATAACTTTGCACTTTTGCATACCAAACTTTCGCAAAAAGATAAGTCATTTGATTAAATAAAAAGTTGTGGTTTGTTTACTTGGGAGACACTTACCCGAATGAAGTGGACTTAAGCAGCTATTAGAGTCACGGTATGGCCTTCAACAGTGAACAAAATTAAAAGTGTATTGTATAATTCAACTAAATGTGAACATGGCTGTGAGTTAGTACGTCTGGAGCTCTCCCTCTATGGCGCTTGTACCTCGGAAAACTTATACAGCTTGTTTCAAGAACAACCGGGTTCAGACAAACTGTTCTGAAATCGATATTGTCACTAATGCATTCAACCAATTCAATATTACCATCAAAGAGAGTAAATTCGGGGCAACAAAGACATTCCGTCAATAACGGCATAACTATGCATTTAGTACACGAACACCAATCCGGCTGTGTTAAACTGGCGAGGGTTGCTAAGGATATCAAGATTTCGGGAACTTTCTGCAGCTTCCATTTTATGGAGCTCTTCTTCGGTATACTCTGGCTCTAGTGCGTACCCAAATTGACCATACTCGTCAAAATCTGCCTCTCTTGACCGGACTGGAACCAAAGTTAGTACTATCAACCTCTTTTTGTTTTACTATCAACCTCCGAACAAGACATTTTTAGTTACGATTTTATGATTAATTTTGGGACAATATATACACTGTCCTATAGAAACAAGCACGCACAAATCATGAGAGAAATATATGTGAGTAAAAGTTAATTGAATTAGCAAAGTTAATATCCTTTGGTCTCGAATGTATGTTAACTAATTAATGTGTTTTTATAGGCTAGCTCAAATCCTCATCCAAATAATATAATCTATATGTAATATTCCCTTCCTACCACACCAAGATTTAATGCCGAGCGGTAGACATATTTAAGGTACTAATTAAGTATAATTAAATGAACAATGGATAACAATAATTAATCATAAATGTGCAAAGATTTAAAAATTTTCTTTATTCGTACAATTATATTCCGCTTCGGTAGAGTTATCTTCAGATAGTTTCAGATATTAATTAATACATGGGTTTCAAAAGTCTAAATGTAAGTGTTCTCGTACATTTTTTTGCCTAATAAAGACAATCAAAATGATTTTGTAAAGCTATTTCTAATTTCTAAGTTCCCCTTTTTTATGAGACTTAAATCAAGGACAAGAGGTGTATATCATTTTATTCTGACACATAAATTAAGTTTCCCGTCTTTAACCGAAAACTGTTTATTTCTTAGTAAATTAATTTATTTGAATTCAAATAAATAATAGCACCAAATATAATTAAATAATTCCACGGCGATCTATTTTTATTTGTCACCTGTATTTTTAATGTGTGTATTAAATGCTCCCTTGTTTTTTAAACCACTGATCCGAATAGACAGTCACACTTGGCAAGGTGTGCCCTAGAGGCGTGGTTAAATACCGAAGTGCAAATAACAATTTACCTTTAAACAAGCCATCTACGAGTATTGCCACAGAACCGTGAATACACACATCGTATAAACCTAGTCATAGCAGAGATAGTAAAAGGTCAATAAGAGTACACCAACATATTGTCTTTACAGATTATTGTACTTTAATTTGTTCACCTTATCAGTCCGAAAATGCATTAATTAAAAATAATTTTATAACTTTTTGTGTTGTCTGAAAAAATAATTCGAATATATACGTTTAACATAGAAAATTTATCTCATGAATGTGTACAATTGCACGTCTGTGCGTTTTATCTTCTTATTATCGGCTGGTTATTAGATAAAGCATAAGTCATCGGCGCGCTTACGATTACGTTAAAATATGATTAAAAACCAAGACTTTTAATGATTGTATTTTAAATCCCGGCATGCAAAAACCAGGAGAAAACGTCACGACCTACAGGAAGTAGTTAATATTTTTTCATTAATTATTGAATTTCTCCTTTATTACTGCACATTTAGAGATAAAACTTTGTGAATATATATATTATGTCATTATGAACATATTTAAACCATAAGAAAAAAATCGCGAATTTTCCCTTTAAAAAGAAACAATTACAATGATTGTAAAACTTACTTTCAATATTCCACAAGTAAGTGTCTTTGACATTTTTTCCAATAACGTTTTAATGGTTTATCAAATGCAAAAGACTATTTCTTCAAGCTTATACTTCCCTCTTTCTCAAGAGCTTTGTTGAATAAATATGAATTTTGTCATCAACAATGATAAGGAACATTACAAATATACTTTCTTAAGTACTTATTGGTTTTGATATTGTTTTCAAATTAAACACAGGTCAAAGTCTTAAGTATTTGTCATAATACAGAAATATACTGATTCAAACCCATTTTTATTTTTTATGCTATCTTCGTTCTACAAATAATAATTGAGTCTTGACATTTCATCTGTATATTGGCTCATTAACCCTATCAATGTAATAAATCATATTGCAAGATAAGCCAGAATAATTCAATAATTTACATGTGATGTCACTTTTTGTGGCGTTGATACATTCGTGTGACGCACAACCCATAATTCTATTGTGGTGTACTAGTGTACTGTCGTGAATTCATGGAAGTTTTTTTGTTGTTATTCTGTGGTCTTAATGTTATTTTGTACTATTATACTATTAACTTAATTGATGTAATTTCTGTCCTGAGTGTTTTTGCGTTTATTTGTAATGTATTCCTGTCACGTAATGTTATTATTTTAGCGGCATTTTTAACATTGTCATATTAGTGGGATGTTTGGCTAGCCAGTTTCAACCCACAATGTTTTCTTAAAATGTCCTGTACAAAGCCAAGCATATGGCATTTGTTATCAAAAAGGCCGTTTCTATGTATGTTGGCGTTTGATTTTGGACCATTTAATGTTTCTGTTGTTCCGTTGTTTCCTCTTATAGTTGATGTGTACATGTTTGCCCCGGTTTTGATTTGTGACCCGGATTTGTTTTCGCTTAATCGATTTATGAATTTTAATCTGCAATTTTACTACTGTTGCCTTTATTTAACGGTCATTTGCTTAATTTTCATCTGAAGACATTAGACCAATAGTTATTGTTGCTGTCTGTCAAAACTGTTTTTCGTTCATAAATTTGGAATAAATAGGGCCGATAAATATAAAAACCCTTTGATGTGTCCTTGATACTTATATCTAGAAAACAATAATCAGTCATCACGATAACAAAAGTTTGGAAAGTCAAAGAACGGAAACATCTGAAATCATCAAAATCAAACGTGACCAAATCAGAAATTGAAAGCAATCTTACGTCAAATTATTTTTGGAAATTGCAACCTTTGTTTCAATAACTTCAATTAGAAATTAAAGAAATATATTTAAATTGTGTTTAGAAATGTAGATACCATATTTTCTGTTTTAAACAATAGTATTTGTTGTTAATTATTTCTTAAAACCATGTCTGAGGATCATGATCTACACATACCAATAAGAAAGCAAGCAACCGTTACAAATAACCAAAAGATACACATAAGGCAATACAGGTATGTTCAGTCTCCAAAAAAAGTTCAAGCTCTGCATTTCTATAAACGGTGTATCAAATAAATGTTTTAGTGTGCGTGTAAGGAGCATAGATTTCTTACACATATATTTTTCTTTATATTTCACATTCATTATCATCTTAATTATATCTTAAGTATGATCCTGCACAGCCAGTCTATATGCAAGCGTAGTTATTAAAATACAAAACATTGCAAGTTATGTAAAGTAGTACCATTTATATTTGGAATTGTTTAAAATATTTTTTTTTTTTATACAAAGAAAGTTACATTCCCCCTTTCCTAACTATTAAAAGAAATATGACTACCTTGGTCGTTAGGGAAATGCAAAATTTAAGGTTCAATTATTGTTAAACCAAATTATATTTGTTTATAGAAGTATGGCTAAGTGATGAATTTATATCCCGAAAGTCGTTTCTGAACAAATCAGAATAATCAGCAAAAGTAATCACCTACATCAATTTTCTATTCGTTATAATAAGACATCAGTTAATACCCTCTGCACCAGTTAATACCCTCTGCACTAGCGTATGTGCTTTTTATTTTCACCATGTTTTTGCAAATTTCTTTTAAGGTTTTTTTAGTTGGGAACAAAGAACATCAAAAACAGGGTCAACCCCAAGGCTAACAAAACAACCCATAGCACTGAACAATAAACCTTGTCTGTCGAGACGAAAGAATCTTATATAGTTAAGAATAAGGTAATTATGATGTTGTTTCCATAATTTTAAAAGAGTATAACACCTTCAAGATTGTATGTACATGTAAGCCGGAAGTACCTATCTACTTAAAAAAAACTGCTTACATATTGTTAAATAAAACAACAAAAAATGTCATACCATACGTGTTAAAAAATAATTAGACATAAAAATTATTGACAACAAACGGAAAAAACACTTGATTCTTCTTTTTAATAATAGTGCATTTAATACATATCCCTTGTTGCATCAATACTATCTTATAAACAAATATCAATCACACTTTAATAACAAAACAGTTACTTCAGCGAAATAAAACTTTTAAACATCCATACAGTTTTCTGATGTTCAATATTAGACAAATAAAATATGGCAAACCATTTGGGGAAAATATTCAATAAACATTATCAAGGATAGCTACACCATAACCCGAAACGGATAAAAACACACACAACATTCAACATAAGACAAATCAGTTACCAGGTGCATTACCCGGGACTGCAACATGAATAGTCATAAACTGCGATTCATAGCAATACAGGAATAAATCTGCTATCAAAGGAGCCAATTAGTCTCCATAGGATTACCTACTTCCTGACTATACACTGTATCACGGAAACGTATATAGTGTGACGTACATTTTCACTGAACACAATTTTAATAACTTTGATAATTATAACTTTTTTCACTACTGGGTCGATGCCACTGCTGGTGGAAGTTTTGTCCCCTAGGGTATCACCACCTCAGTAGTCAGCAATTAGGTGTTGACATCAATATCAATTACATGCGTCATTTTTATAAATTTTCTGTTTACAAAACTTTGAATTTTTCGAGAAATTAAGGATTTTCTTATCCCTGGAAAAGATTTCCTTAGCTGTATTTGGCACAACTTATTGGAATCTTGGGACCTCATTTCTCTTCAACTTTGAACTTGTTTGGCTTTATAATTATTTTTGATCTAATCGTCACTGATGAGTCTTATTTCGCGTGTCTGGCGTATTAAATTATAATCCTGGTACCTTTGATAACTTTTCAGGGGTCACATAAGGACCTCCTCCGGTGCAGGATTTTCCGCCTGCGTTGAAGACCCATTGGTGGCCTTCGGCTGTTGTGTGCTCTTTGGTCGGGTTGTTGTCTCTTTGACACATTCCCCATTCCCAATCTCAATTTTATATATGTTGCAATGTACCATTCTCAATCTCATTTTAAATATATTTTCCAATGTGCATCATGGTATCTGGTATGTTCCCTGACAGCCAGTCGTTCCCAAAGATACCGTTTGCCTTGAAATGATACTTTCAAGATTCATATATTTAGATAAAAATGCGATCGCTTTTCTTCATATTTTCCCAGGGTGTTTTTCCATTATGCTCATAAAACGGTTTTTACATCTGCATTCTCCATGCTTTAGTTTAGATTGTTTCCAATAAAGTCATTTCTACAAAAAAAGATCTTTAAAAGATAAGTTTGTTTAACTTCAATTAGTCAGTAACCCAAAACTGTGTGAGTGTTAAATCACTGGTATCGATAGCCGATGGCAAACAAGTTAAAAGTAAAGGATTCAGTATCATTACCAAAGAGGGGCGAAAGATATCCAAGGGACAGTCAAACTCATAGATTGGAAATAAACTTACAACGCCATGCCTAAAATATAAAAAAAACCATATAAATGATAGTACACATAACACAACATAGAAAATCTAGAATAAGCAACACGAACCCCGCTAAAAACTGTGGAACATACGTACTGCGATTGTCCACGCTGGTATAAAAATTGTCCTACCAGCACAATAAAGTTGTATCACCCGCAATAGCATTAACAGTACCTAAAAAATTCACCTGATTAATTGTTCTTTTGTAATGATCGAGGACACTTTGTTGAATATCAAAAACATTCTTGACTTGGAATATTCGTCTTCGAAAATTATTCAGAACACGTTTCGGACCATTTAAATCAATTTCATGTTGTTTTCCTTTTTTTTTTTTACTTAATATTTTTTTTAATGTACTGGAATTTAAAAGAAAAACATCAACTAGTCTTGAAATGTGACTACGCTGAAACGTGATCACATACTTTTATTGACCAATGTTTAATATATATTTTGTCTTGTCAGCATTGTTCATTACAACGACAACTGCATTTTACAGCATCCGACATACAACGACAATATTTGAGTCACTTATTTGTGAACAATTGCAACCACAATAGAAAGAAATCTATGTTACAGAGTTTTATCCAATCAACTGCTGCATTTAGTAGCAAGTCACTATAAAAGGGGGTTGGTCATGTTACCACAAGGACGTCCTGAACAAGTGTTGCTGTAGCTTTGGTAAGTCCACATGATGATGCAGTTATCCTATAGACATCAAAAGACCCAACTGTTGGTACTTTAATACATTTTCTAAAGGAGTTTGTATAAATAATTATTGTAAATACGTATTTATAATTTAGATAACAAGATTATAACTTATCTGTTTCATTATGGGTCTTATAACCTTTCAAAAATCATTTTAATTTTTTTTTTTTATATAATTTTTTTATTACAGTTTCAACTAGATACATTTCGAGTTTAATAAATTCTACTGTTAATTTATCTGTATTGCATACAACAGATAAAACTAAAAAAAAAAACTTTTTGGTATTATTATTGGAATTGTTTTTCTTATCTGTTTATAATGGTTCCTTTCATATTATTTCAGACGCGGAGAGCGACAACTAAAAATACAAATCCACAAGGTGAAAATTTTCTAGATTAGAATGTCAAAAAGGGGGAGAACTGGAGTTGAAAACGATTCGTGCAAACAGAGGAAGAGGCACAATAAGCAGGTCAGTTGTTGGGGTTTGATTTTAGTATAAACAACAATTTATGAGAGAAAAAAAAGATAAAATATATAACTCTTTATATTTATATTGATGTTCTCTTACCCATTGTTTGTTTTCTCATATCCTGATGTGTATATATCTTTAAATAATTTTCAGCTATTTTTTTAAAATTAAAATAATTTTAAATAAACAGCTGCGCCTTCAGCGCATGGCACGCCCGTTACTTTTTCAAATAATAAAGATCAATAACATTTCAATGTCATATAAAAAAAATCATGAAAACTGTTCAAAGCATTTTTGAGTTAACTGGAAAATCTCCCTGTTTGTTTTTAATACAACCCCATAATTCAAAAACGTAATATCAAAATTCATATAAATTGAAAAGAACCTCACATCATTATTAAACGTTCACAAAAATGTCCTGTAAGTTGGTGCAAGCGTGTTTTAGGTATCATCCGAAAACTGGAAAATCCCCCCTTTTAAATTAATGAATTCAAATTTGTCGGAAATGTAAAATCTAAATTTGTTAAATTTGAACGGGAGCTCACGTTAATAGATATACTAGTAAACCAATTCACCAAAGTCTCATGTAAATCGGTTTAAGTATTTTGAGTTACTGTCTGACATGTTGACGACAGACCCCGCAAAGAGTATAAGAACGGGAATATAATGTTGGTAATCCTGGTTCTATTTTAATGAAAAATTTAAAAAAGAAAAAAAAGCATTCATGTGTAACTCTTGCAAAATGTATTCAATTTAGATTAATTCTTGTTATTTGTGACCTTCTTTATATTGGTAATCCTGGTTCTATTTTAATGAAATATTTAAAAAAAGAAAAAAAAAAGCATTCAGGTGTAACTCTTGCAAAATGTATTCAATATAGATTAATTCTTGTTAATTGTGACCTTCTTACTAGATATATATACTTTATTCTGATAAACGGCTGTAAATACAAAGGTATACAGAAGCACCTAGACATTTTACAATATTACAAAGGTACATATGTTGAGAAAAGACACAATACAATAGAAAAACATGAATATGATTAGATGTTAAAAATGTGCAGTGTGTATTAAATGGAAGACCTTTAGATATTCCATACAAATTATTAGTGACACAAAAATCGCTTAAATTCTGGTTCATATACATTTTCTTATATCGATTTTAAACGTACACCATGCAATGTCGGTTTTGTTAGTTAGACGTTTAAAAAGTAGATCCAAATTTTCGATGAAACAAAAGAGTAAAATTTAAAAAAAAAAAAGAAAAGTTATTTCCGTAACGCGTAAACTAGGGCGTTTTACATAAAATATAGTAGTCTTGTGGTTCATTGTATACACAAGCAAAACGATTATGTACGTTACTTGGGGTTTCTTACATTATTATGTTAACCAAGTTTAAGGAAGACTGTATTTTGGTCAATTTTTAAGATAATAATTTGAATTCCAATAATTCGTCTTTTATAATGAATCCAGTTTTACAGATAAAATATTTAATTTCTCCTTATTTCTTGTTTAATTGTTATTATTAACATATTGAGGATGACCGTACTACTTATTTTTGTCTTTGTGTTTATTTGAACCGAACACTGTTTCCAAAACAATTTCATAAGTTCAATTCATCTAGCTTCGTACTTGATATGTTCTGTCATTAGCTTCGTACTGAAAAAACATAATCATTTAGCTTCATATACTTTTAGTTTTAATTTTATTTATTTAGTTTCGTTGTTCGTTCAGGTTCTTTTTCATTTCGTTTTAATTGCAAGTTATGTTCATTGCGTTTGTATTCAGCTTCAAGCGTTGTACATTTTACATTGAGATCAATAACGCTCAACATGTACACATGTCCCAGGAGTGGTCTTGGATATCCCAAAAAAGATACATAAGTAACGTATTTTGACTGTCCAAAAAGAACGATTGCACGATAAAAGTCAATACACATAGTTCACTTAATCCTGGTATATATGAAGAGTTTATTTTATTAACTTCTTGAAAAATGAATGTTAAGGAAGCTTGCTACTCAGTTTCAAAATAAATAACTTTCCATAACATTAGTATATTTTGATAGGGGATTAATTAAGAAAGCAAAAAAGCAAAAACAAAAAATAACGGTCAATGTGCTTGTTTTCGAGATATAAGCCATTGAAATTTTAGCGTGAAAATATTCTCTCTTGATTTTTCATGACTTTATCATTGACTCGTTAAAGTTCTCAAAAACTATTAAAAAATAAATAACATTTTATAAGACTTTTATAAATGGCTTACACTTGTATATGTAAAAGATTTATAAAAGAAAAATCGAGGTCAATGGGCATTTTTTTAAGGCATTCAAATGGATAAAACCAAAGGATTTCGAAAATCTGACGAAAATTCTAAAACGTGACAAACGAACATCCTTAAGTGGAAATTTATTTCATTAGGTTTGTAGAATTAAAAGTCGCGAGAGAATTGACTATCTAAGACTGTTCAATTGCTTTCAACTACTTTGTTTGCAGAATTATTAGGCGACGCCCCGAAACCAATGTGAATAGACGCTAACTTCTGTTTATCTTTTTAATGGGGTCCCGTGATGCGTTTCAATTGCAGTTTGTACTTAAAATCAGAGAAGCATTTCTTAAAAGAAAGCATTCCTATACGAAAAGGGTTGGCCATTAAGAAGTCTCTTGGTGAATTATTTACAACTTCAAACATACAAGCAAGCATAAGCAATTCCTCCCAATTCTATGGATGGAAGTCTGATCTTTTCAACATACATCCTGATGAAATTATAGTAGGACGTATGCCAAAAGACAGCACACTCGGCCTTGGGAAGAAAGTGGTGAAGTACCTGAATGACGATGAGAGGATGACGTATTATTTATTGGGTCTTAGTGAGTCGTCTGCCGTTGGTCATATCATTCCTGATTACAGAAAATTGTTGAATTTTGGTGTCAGTGGTCTAATAGAAGATATTAGAAACAAAAAAGAAGGGGTTAATGATTTCTATAAATCATGTATTTAGGCATTATTTGTACACTCTTGACGATGAGTATTCGGACAGCCAGAGACAAAACTTTGAAGAAATCCTAGCTCGAATGAAACCTCTTTCAATAGGTAAGCCATAAAACTTTACTGATGCAGTCCAGCTAATATTCACTATGCACTGCTGCCTTCATTTGATTGGATAACCCGTAGCAGTAGGAAGAATAGACGAACTTCTGGCACCGTTTGTAAACCTATAAGATAACCATACAATATCGAATCAGGATGTTATTGATTGTTTTTGGATAAAATTTGGTGAAAGAGTAATATTGGACCCTCATGAAGCCACAGACGTTACCAGCTGGGGAAATTGTGCAGTACCATACACGTCAGATGGTAATTTTACTAGAGGCGATTCTTTGAATCAATGTGTACAACAACTTACTGTTGGAGGTTATCACAGTAATCCGAAGTCTATCCAAGCGATGAATGACGTCACAATTATGTGCCTGAAGGCTGCTAGGCGTCTTCCGTTAAACGCTCCGTGTTTGTCATTGCGTCTTCATAAAGGAATGAATGAGGAAATATTACAAGAAACAGCAAAATCATTACTGAGTGGTGGAGCACATCCAATACTTTTAAATGATGACAGAATAATTCCGGCTTTAGAGTCAAGTCCTCATCTTAAAAAAATGGCAATAAAAAAGGCTGACATACAAAACTACGCTTGCGACGGTTGCTATGAACCTCTTTTGGTTGGAAAGTCTGAGTTTACATTCACCTACCTACCATTGCCGTTGGTATTAGAACTTACTATCAATCAAGGCGATTAGTACGTTTCTGCAGGACCAGCCTTCTTGCAAGGGAAACCAAGTTCCTATCGATCTGTCTCAGCATCACACATTATAAGTTTCAAACACCTTCAAGAGATATTTGAAAGCCATTTAAAAATTCAAATTGAAGGGTCTTTATACAAATTGTTAGCACAACGGCAATATATGGAAAGCATGCCCGGCACCATTACTGTCCTGAAAATGAACTAGTTAATTTTATCAGAAGTTTTGCAAATGGAGAAGACGGGATTGGCGCAAACCTTTTAACAAGTGAGATAAAAAAAAGTTTTATATATATATTTTTTTAAACCAGAATGTTCGTGACTATGAGATATCTGCTAAAAGATATTGACTTAATCGGGTTTTGAAAAATAAGACTACTACTTCACTCTTCGAAAGGCATTGTTTTTGTTTTTGTTTTTGTTTTTTTTTTCTTTTGATTTATTGTGTTGCATGAAATTATTGTGCTGCATACTGTTATGTGAAGTACTATTTGTATTTTCATTTTTATTTTTGCAACCAACACATTTTTTAGGGTTATAATGTTTATCTTTAACCTATGAATTGAATAACTTACGTTATAAATTAACTTCTTTAGCATTTTAGCAAAAGTGTATAGATGAAATCAAACAAATTTATAAGATTGATGTAAACAATAGTTCTAAAATTCAAATCTTTTCTGCATGAAAATTCAAGAATTCAGCAAAATTCTACACTGATACTTTTGTTTCTTCATTATATCTACAATGTAAAATTTAAAATCATTACAATTTAGCCGACTCGCCGAGTGTGTCCCTGATATGGAAACAATATCCTTTGTGATAGAACTAAACCTTTATCCGTAAAAGAAGGAACAGTTTAATAATGTGTCTTGGATGGAGAGTTGTCACATTGGCACTCATACTACATCTTCTTATATCTATCTATAAACAAGGCGTGTTGTGGTTTATGTTTTGAAGTTAAAGCACAGTGTTAAGCAAATCATCGTGCTATTTTTTAAATTATGTTCACGTAACTCAAAAAACCACTCGTACATTTAAACGAATATGACATAATACCATTTAACTAGTTTTGACCTGTGCATAAATATTTTTTCAGTAACATGTGCTGATGAGGACATATATCAACAAGCTTGCAAAGATTCAGAAAAGTACGATTTGGTCAGAGTGAGAATGGGAGGTTGGTCAGAACATTTTGTGGCAATGTTCAAAGCTCACAAGAAACAACATATGAGGCGGGCTTACTATAACCAACCTTCTCTCAAAACCGTTTCACAAAGTGGAGCAATCTGAACTATTGATAATCCACCCATACAAGGATAGTGGATCAACATCACCATTGAATGAAGCTTGAACATTTACCGCTATCATTGAAATATGGACAATTTAGACGTGCTTACTTTATATTTTACTTTACTACTGTCAGTAATGCTAAGATGAACAATGCTGTCTAAACACGTTACTACGTTCCTGTCCATTTGATAAAAGTAAAGTAAAAACATATAATTTCATATACTAGTATATCATATAAAACTATATTATTATGTTTTTCAATGAAGGTAAACTTAAGGATGTTCGCTCCTCCTGGTGTTTTTTTTTTTAATTTGTTTGCCAAATATTCAGAAGCCTCTGGTTTTATCCATGTAGAGCCATTAAAAATATTTCGCTTTCTAATCCCTATTTTTCTTTTCATAATCTGATTACATATAGCTTAAAATGTGATCTTTGACAATCTTATTGAATCCTTGTTATTTTTTATACGTTTTGACCCCAAAAAAATGGTGCCAATATTAAAAGTATGAAAAATCTAGAGAGATTCTTTTCCTGCCAAAATTTGAATGGCTTATATTTCGATTACAAGAGCACAGATCCTTCATTCTTTTCTGCTTTAATAGTTCCTTCATTTATATACTATCAATCTATATCATTCTTTTTATTAGCTTGTTATTTTGAAACAGAGTATCGAACATCCTTAATAAATAAATTTATTTTTAAAGAATTTAATACCATATATACATATAAATATCAAATTGTATCCTATTTTATAAATAAGATAGGTGCAGACTGATAACCAGATGCATAATTATTATTAGGAATTAATATTCCCCAGATTACTACATTAAGGGTGCTTACATAGATACTGTCAACGGTCATGTTATCAAAAATATGCTCTCTGTATTATTTAATAAAATGACTGTGCGTTTGTGAACATTGTATTCATTTTGTATAGCAAATAAATATAGAAAATAAACATAATGTACTTCTATTTATTCATTTTTTCAGCAGACAACATTTAAGAGATTATACGAACTACACTTTTTTAATCAAGCAAACCAGCAGCTAACATAACAGAGTGAACAAAAAAATATGAATACGGTTAAGGCAAGGATCTTCGGTATTTATCGATAAAGTCAGCAATCCCACTCATAAAAAAATCTAGAACCACAATTCATTACTCAGCAATGCAGAGACAAGCAAATTCGTTAAACCATATATATTCCTGGTCACATTTTTTTATTTCAGAGCATTGATGATCCAAAATTATGAAAGGTCTGCCAAATACAGATACATTTGGCTAAAGTCCGTGAACTCTTTGATGACCTCTTTATTTTGGTTGCGGTCTACAAATAAGACGAACCTTTTCATCTATGAAACCCCAACAATATTCCAGCGGTGCGTTCGATCAGAAAAAAACACTTCACCATAACGTTGCAAATGTCCTTATCACAACCAGTCTCTATTTAGATAAATAAAGGCAACAGTAGTATACCGCTGTTCAAAAGTCATAAATCCATGGACAAAAAACAAAATCGGGGTAACAAACTAAAACCGAGGAAACGCATTAAATATAAGAGGAGAACAACGACATAACATTGAAACGTAACACACACAGAAACGGACCAAGCATCAGACAAAACACCACGAGAATAACAAATATAACATGAAAACCAAATACATGAATTTGAGATAGACAAGTACCGTGCCACGTATCTCAATTTCTCAAAAATAAGAGAAAACACAAACGACTCAACGTTAAAATGCAACACACAGAGAAACGAACAATAATATAACAATGGCCATCTTCCTGACTTGATACAGGCCACTTTTAAAGGGGAATAAAAGTGGTGTGTTGAACCTGGTTTTGTGGCATGCCAAACCTCGCACTTTAATGGCAAAGTTAAATATAACATTGAAATGACAACATAATATTACAGGACTACAATACAAATTAATAGAACATATTAGACAAAGAAAAACATGATTAATAGATAACAAAAAGCATCAGGTTTAAAATTCAATACTCCAAAAACGCGCGATAAAAAGTTATAATCGAGCACGTGATTGTAAACATGTGAAAAATTCAACTTTGTTTCTTCCCAATTCGAGCTCTAGATCTTATAACCTCCATGTATAGGCGATTATTATACAAGTGCGAGGTTTAGGTAGCTGCAAAACCACCATTTTCTACATAAGAAAAGGCCTGTACCAAGTCAGGAATATGCCAGTTGTTTTCAATTCGCCTGATGTATTTGAGCTGTTGATTTTGACATTTGATAAGGGATTTCCGATTTGAATTTTCCTTGGTACTTTTGTTATTTTTACTTTTTACATAGAACTATGTATAAATCCTCTACATCAGATGCCACTGGACGATTGTTTTAAATAGAATTTTCTGGTAACTGGAGTGCGTTACTTAGGTAAATAATATCTTCTCCTTCAAATTGGATCATCGTGGGGCATTGATCGTTTGTTAAATTGTTAATTGCAAGCTTTGGTTATGCAAGAACTTTATCTTCCTTTAGCGTGAAAGTAATATCAATTCATCACTATTTTCTTAAGGAGCCAAAACGACCTTAGCCGCTATAATTATATCAAACACAGTTTATAAAACAATGATACTGATTGTTTTACGTATTAAAGTTGACTAATCAGCGTTTTTATACAAAATTGAAATAACCGGTTCCATACGAACATGTACACGTGAGTTTTAGTTAACTACACACGAAATCATACTAAAGATAGAAGTACCCGTACCTGTTCGTTTGTTTGACTTCTCTCATAATGGAAATATAATACATTTATCGCTACTTTGTGACTTTTTCCTTTGATGTTTTTTGTGATATTTTTCATATCATGCTACTCGCTTGAGACGGAAAATTATCGCTAGAAACTAAGCAGACACGTGGCGTTGCTAACGAAATTGACATGAAATTGACAACGTCGTCATATGTAAAATAGCGATAAACAGATTATCATTGGTCATCTCAACTCGATTGCCTTTCTCGCTTTCGCCGTCCCGGCTCAATCAATCAATCAACGATAATCTATAAGTATCAAACATTGACAGTTTTTATGGCTCGTCGAAATATGCAAGAAATTCAAAGTCCAAAAGCAAACATGTAAGACAAACTTTAAGATACATTATCACAGATTTATTGGGAGATTATTATTTTTAACATACAATGCATATAGAGAACAGCTTTCTTTTCTTAGATAATGGACACCTCGGGATTTACCTAACCAAAATTATTGTTAATTACAAATGTACGTCAAAAATATGTTAAATAAGAAATACAATATGGAAATATAAGAAAACGTCCATAATACATAAAGCACACTCGCATTTTCATTTACTATGTTAAGGAACCGTGATAATAGGGTCAGAACTCTATATTGACATCACAATTGGAAAGATCATACAAGTGAGAGGTTAAGCTACCTATAACACCAGGTTTAATCCACCATTTTCTAAATTAAAACAAGCCTGTATCTAGTCAGGTAAATGACAGTTGTTATCCATTCGTTTGATGTGTTTGGTGTGTTTAAGCTTTTGATTTTGCCGTTTGATTCGGGAATTTCCGTCCGGGATATTCATCAGATTTCGGTATTTTTTCTACGTTACTTTTTTATAGGGAACATGTGTACTAAGTTTAAAGTTGATTGGAGTTCAACTTCATCAAACATTACCTTTATTGAAAGTGTTAACCTGAGGCGGGACTGACGGATGAATGGACGCACAAACCGAAAACATAATGCCCATAAATAGGCAATTAAAATGTTTTTTTAAAAACATCAATAAACAGTTGTTGGCATGACACGGGTTATGTTTTATGATAGTATGATACTAAACCCCTAACGGGAGGGATTGTGCCTGATATTCGAAAGATGAAGACATAATCTTTCAATCAATTTAATTGAGGTCTGGAGCTGGCATGTCGGTTAACTGCTAGTAGTCTGTTGTTATTTATGTATAATGGTCATTTTATTAATTTTCTTTTGTTACATCTGACATCGGACTCGGACTTCACTTGAATTGAATTTTAATGTGCGTATTGTTATGCGTTTACTTTTCTACATTGGCTAGAGGTATAGGGGGAGAGTTGAGATTTCATAAACATGTTTATCCTGCCGCAATTTTGCGCCTTTCCCAAGTCAGGAGCCTCTGGCCTTTGTTAGTCTTGTATGATTTTTAATTTTAGTTTCTTGTGTATAATTCGGAGTTTAGTATGACGTCCATTATGACTGTACTAGTATAATATATATATTAAGGGGCCAGCTGATGGACTCCTACGGGTGCGGGAGTTTCTAGCTACATTGAAGACCCATTGGTGGCCTCCGGCTGTGTCTGCTCTATTGTCGAGTTGTTGTCGCTTTGACACATTCCCCATTTACTTTCTCAATTTTATTACTTAGAAAAGAAGACCGAAACGTGCTTTATTGACTACCTTCTTTATGAATGCAAAATTTTAAAGACCTTTTCAAGATTCTTGAGTGATTTTGGATGCAGAACTACGAAAAAAAAACTATGTAAAAAAAGACAACAGTTGCATACCGCTGTTCGAAGCTGAATGTTCCCAACATAATATATAAACAGTGCTTATTTTCATGAATCTCAACATTGTTCATCATCAAAATATAAGATACTACCCTTCTCCATCCCAAATGCAATTAAATAGTTTGTAGATCTAGATAATGCATTTGGTTGTGAGGAAATTATGTCTATAAATTTAAAGTGGTTGGAATAACACAGTTAAGATTATATCGTTTATATAGCTCAAGGTATGATACTTTCAAACATATAAAAAAATATATAAACGTGGCAATCTTGCATTCAGATCTAAAAGTGACGGATATGTTGTTGGAATTCACGTAAATAGGTCAATACCACCAAATTGCCTAACAGCTTATCAATACAAATGTACTTAATGATGGCGTGATGAAATTGAGTACAGAAAGTTCATAGGAATATATTTTTCAAACATTTTAATACTCTGGTATCTTTCTCAAAATCAGATATCAACCTTTATGTATAAAAAAGAAACCGTAAATGGATAGTTAAAAAGTCAAAATCTTTAACATTATGATCAGCAGCAGATTTAACCACAGAACCATTATCTTCAAATTAAAAAAAAAAGCAATAACTTTTAATATATTCAAGTCTTGCTGTATTGATTTGAATACGGTAAATATATATTAAACATTGATTATTAATGATCCATGATTAATATGGCTCATCATAGTTATCAGGACCATATAGTATTACCCTTTATCATTGTCTCTATTATTCTGCAACGAATAATTATACAGACTTTACGCCTTCGTACAATTAGCTGATGTCTAGTATATTAGTTTCCATGTTGAATTGTAAAAACTACAGGCTTTGAACTTTAGAAAATTTATTGAAAATAAGAGTTATATATTGACATTTTTGCATAACGCATTTACATATTGAGCAGATATTTAATTATGTGAGCTTACTATAAAGCATTACAGATCGAGTGTATGTTTGATTTCGCTCATCTGGTTTTTAACGAAATCAATGGCTTTGGGACTTTGAACATTTATGAGGACTTTCATCTTCACATTTTGACTCCTAAAACTGCCTTCAAACTTGTTTTGCTTGCAAGGTTAACTTATCCTTGTCCGTCCGAGATATCTGGTTTTCTCTAATTCAAAAAACACTAAAACTAATACATGTAGTAACTAATTATATATTAATTAAGAAACAGAATTTATTAAAGCATTCAATTAGAAATACATTATTTGGAGAGAAAAAACATAGCAATGATAAGCTTATCAACACATTGATTAACTAGAAAATAATCACATTCAGCTCATCAATGACAATTTTTGGAATGCTGCATTTTCCTTTTGATCTGGAAATAACCCTATAGAATGCATAAAAACTTGTTTCGCTGCTTCTATGTCACCTACAATTTGAAAACATGTACCCAAGACGTTGTAAGATAAACCTTTCAAAGTCCTAGTTGCTATGAAATAGTTTTGCTCTATCGTCAACTGTAGATCCCTTAGAGAATCCAAACATTGCCGGCTATTTTTTAAATGATAATGACACAAAAAACAAAGAGAGTGAGCATATACTATTGGAAGAATCAATAACTGTTCTTTCATTTGCAGTTCATCTGGTAGAAACGTAGAGTTGTTGATGGATACTAAACCTAATAGCAAGAATTTGCATAACTGAACAATAGTCATATTTCTCAATAAGGGTGACTTGAATAACTCATAATGAATATCAGAAAACTGCATAAATATATTAAGTTTTTCCGGTGTAAATTTTAATAGAGAATACTGGATAATGTGAAGGGCTGTATTGTATTGTTTTCTTTTATAGAAAAACGAAGCTAACATCAGCCATCCTGATACAGCGTCGTGACGTGTGTTTAGAAGAAGAGTACTTATATGAGTATTATACTTTTTATAAATAGATTTATTACATGACATATCCTCCAATGGCAAAAATCGATTACTACTGCAGCAAAATTTTGACAAATAGTATGTGTTCAGGGATATGATTTTTGAACTCTTAGTTGAGCAGACCTTGTATATCCCTTTTTCCAAAACAGAACTCGGAGTAGAAAGTAAAAAGTCACAAACAAACAGTTGTGAACTTAATAATCTTTCAACACTCTTGGCATATAAATGACTTGTCTCCTTGTTTATATCTGATGCCAATGCATTCAAATTCGAAATTTGGTCCGACAATAAGATACATTGCCAACCATAACTTTTAAGAATATACAACTTATTCAAAAGTGTTTCCTGTGCTTTTCCTTGTATCTTATTCTCAAATAAATTATTCTCAGGAATAAAATAATGCGCACAAACCTGGTATTCAACACAATATATAAGGCGCCTGAAACATTTCATGTAACAAGATATCAAGTTTTCAGGTTTCCACAGTGATAACGGCAATTCTTCGCATATCCAAAACAAAATTGTTTTCATGAAATATGAACAAAGCAACTCTTTACAATCTGCATCTACAGCTATAACGTCTTTTAGCAGAATTTTCATGAGTGCATAACATAATAATTGTGTATGTGTAAATGAATTGATAAGCAGTTTTTCACCAACGGAAAATGATATTCGCCACTCTAATTCTTCTTGTGTAGATCCTTTCACACCTACAGGTACAAAGAGAACTCCGTGTTTGACAATAGCCTGTTTTACATCGAATGTCGGCCAGGAATTATTTGATCGTGTTATCCATTGCTTTGCTTGTGGTATCCACAATTTGCTATGTACACAGTATGCTAAGTCGTAAAATCCAGTTTCATCTGATACACATGGCCCATGTACAATGAAAGACCGGTCTTTTGTCACTCCTTTTTTAACTAAAAGGTTTGATAAATAGAAATCAACGCCTATCTCAACACAGACTATACGGATACCCGGATCATTACTGTGCTGTAGAAGTAACTTAGTGAAACCTGGCTGTGTATCCCCCAGTTCCATTGTAAAATGTGTTTTGTCCGCATTCAAATACATGTGTTTGTCTTCAAAAACCTCAATTTGTTTACGTACTGCCATAATATCTAAATCACTACCTCGCATATCTAGTCCCTCTCCAAAACTTCCACTTGTAATGAATGAAAACGTCTTGTTGCTCTGTAAATTGTCTCTGACAGTGTTCATCATTCTGAGAGTTTTTACATGGTCTTCTGATCCAACAATGTTCTGACATAGATGATGATACAGAACAATTGACATGATTGATGTATTTTTTATTTCTGATTCTGTAAAATAAATATGAATGACTATTTTTGCAAAGTCTTAAACTTGCCTGAAGATTTGTTCATTATATCTGGAAACAGAACTTTGATTGTTTTTATTTCGTTCATTTTTTTCTTATATCGTACCTGCTGGTCGAATTTTTAGCCAAGGGAAACAAATCTTGTAAATAAGAATGAAAGTAGGACAAAATTATGAAGATTGATTACGAATTGGTCGATAACTTGGTTTGGTATGTTCAGACTTGATTGAGTATGATTAAGATTTTTAATATGCTTAAGAAAAGGTTGATTAATATCGTGTTGAATTAGGACCTATTCAAGAGGGTTGAACTTGAGTAAAACCCAGTGCAGTCGAGTACAAGTAATATCCATTTGAGACTTTTTCAGCTTTTTTACGCTTGTAGTGTAGATAAAAGTGTTGGCTACTGAACATTCTGGATCATGTGTCAATGTTATTTGTTACTGAACATTTTGGATTATATTTTGCGGCAGAGGCTTTACTGAAACTTTACGGCTCGAAAAAATAACATAATCATCGTGTTCAGACATTACATGTAATTTCAAAACTTTGTAATTATGTTGCCGATAATGTACCGGAATATGAGATTTGTGTTTTTTAAGGACCAAAGAGTGTCCTTTCTTTCAATATGTTTCGATAATAAGAATATTCAAGACGTTCATTTTGACAAAACTGAAACCTGTCTTTGACTAAGAGAAAATTAAATACGAGTAAAGACAATTCTAAACGTTTTGTGGTCGAGGTTACTTTATTTGCTAGTACTTTTAATTCCCAAGTTTCAAGACTAGTTAGCAGAGGGCTTGCAGATATAAAAATACTTCAGAAAAATTCAAAAATATTTGTTATGCAGACAACTTTTCCTACAAAACCTCCGAGATCTTGAGCTTACTCCGTGCTGTAAAATGAAATACATAAAAATTACAGTTTTTTTTTGTTGTATCTTGGCGAGTATGCGAGCATCTACCACTCTGCAAAGTCATTGCAAAATGCTGAGTATATATATTCATATTTGATTTATTGGCAAAAAGGTTTAAGGTAAAGATTGGTGTGAAGGAACCATGGGTGGTGTAGAAACCAATGGAATGAAAGGAGAAAAATCGTTATTACCTGCCATTTTGGTTGTAAATTCGTTCTTTATTTACCTGGTAACGGGGACTTTCTTAATATCTACTTTCGTTTCTATTTATACATGTTATAGTTCATTTAAAATTCATATTGCAAAAATAAATTACCTTACAAATACACTTCACATTTAAAAAATCTAAAAATACATTTATAGACTGGACTTGCTGAGGGGATATTGAAATAGGTTACACTCTATATTTTAGACTATCTAAAGTAATAATATTCTTCCAATTATAGATTTACTTTCTTTAAGATCGTCTTTTTAACGAAAATAGTATAGCATATTGTTTACTGTTATTCATCGTAGCATATTTGATTATTTTCAAAGGGTTTTAAGCAAAACTCGATATTATTGTTACTTTACAACTTAAGGTGACACGGTTGTATTTCCTAGCCCATAAGGGATAATGATAGATATACATGATATAGGAAGATGTGGTATGAGTGCCAATGAGACAACTCTCCATCCAAATAACAATTTATAAAAGTAAACCATTATAGGTCAATTTACGGCCTTCAACACAGAGCCTTGGCTCACACCAAACAACAAGCTATAAAGGGCCCCAAAATTACTAGACATGGAAAACCATTCAAACGAGAAAACCAACGGTCTAATCTATATAAAAACAAGAAACAAGAAACACTTATAAATTACATAAACAAACGACAACTACTGTACATCAGATTCCTGACTTAGGACAGGTGCAAACATTTGCAGCGGGATTAAACGTTTTTATGGTACCAAACCTTCTCCCTTTTTCTATAACAATAGTATAACATCACTACATAGAAAAACACAAGATACCATATCAATTGGAAGGCTTAACTCAATCAAAAAACGTAAATTACCACACAATGAACCAATTAGTTTAATCTGCGATACCTGAATACAAATACACAGTTAATAAAATATTAGGGACAAACATACAAGGCCAAAAAGTAAACAAACTAGTCAAAACAAAGCCATGGCAAGACACCACCGTGAAATATTTAACAACCCTTCGAAAATCATCACTTTTGAAAAAAACGGTTTCTCATGATATATACAGGTAAATGATAAATAACTTTGTCGTTTTAGGTATACTACTCACCCAAAATGGAATTTACTGACCCCATATAAATCGTATAAGGTCACTAACACAATATGTAACTAATAGTATAGGTCCATCTAAATAAGATTGCAATGCATGTGTAGTATACACATATCTTTATACATGACATTTATTTGAATTCTAAAAGAACAAGTTACTTCACTACCAAGTATTCTTTCTTTCAATTGTGATAGAAAAATATCTTAACACATTGGCTTAACCAACCATAGTTAAATCCATATCTAAACAAAGTATCTCTAATTTTACAACACAGGTGGTGTTTATTAATCTTTTGTTAAAAATACACCATCTAATCATAGCATTCTTTAATGTACAGTTTTCTGTACTCAAAATTTTTAACCAATATTTGACCATTCTATATTCCCTAGCAATGGACATAGGCAATATACCTAATTCACAATGAGCACTGATTTTGAGTTTAAGAATACGTTCAAAATATAACAAATGAACTTTTTTCGAAATTTGGTGCCATATGAAATCCCTATATTTCTGAGCAATAAGTCAATATGTTTTCTAAATACATATCAAATCATGAGAACAAAGTTTCATGATTATGGTAATATTCATGTGCCATTTCTTATTTTAGAAGCTCAAAACAGCATTTTACCCTGTTTTGGGGAGTATTTGCAAACTTACCGGTATATCAAAAACACAATAATCTCGTAACATATATATATATATGGATTTTACATTGATATTCTATTGCTCTCTAGGTCTTAAATCTATATCTGTCCCTTAAAACTTCTCTCTTTTTTTGTCATACTTATTTGAATAAACATTTATAGTATCGATTATCTTTACTATGTCAGTTATACTTTCTCTATATAATACCATATCATCAGCATTCATTAACTAATAAAGGTTTACCGTTTAAAGTTCATATGATTTTAAATTTATGTAATAAGTTCTATCGCCATATCATTGACATATAATGAATACAGGAGAGGGGATAAGAAATTCCCTAGAATAATGATATTGGTACATTAAAAAAATCAAATAAATTTGAAGACACAAAATTAAAATCACATCAATCATCAACAAACCTTTTTAATAACTTATCAGATATAAAGCTAAGCATTTAGCATTATTTGTTTAGAATCCAAATATTCGGTATGCAAAGGTCAGGTTTATTAAGTGTTGTCTATTTAGCGATATTTTTTAACATTGTCATACACGCGGAAGGTTTGGATAGCAAAATAAAACTAGGTTCAACCCACCATTTTTTCTTTAAATGTTCTGTACCCAGTCAGGAAAATGATAGTTGTTATCAAATAGTTCATTTCTATGTATGTTGGCGTTTGTCTTTGTTTTCCTCATATAGATAATGTGTTTCCCTTGGTTCTAATTTGTAACCCAGGTGTGTTTATTCTCAATCGATCTATGGCTTTTTGAACACCGGTATATTACTTTTGCCTTTATTTATTTTACTGCCCAATCAAAGCCAAATCAAGTCATTGTAATGAATCTCTTTTCCATTTTACAAACAAAGTTACATTTAATTTAGCCCTGAAATTTAAAGTGACGTTTTCTCAGGAATAAATTACCTTAGCTGTATTTGGCAAAACTATTCGGAATTTTTGGTCCTCAATGCTCTTCAACTTCATACTTTATTTGGCCTTTAAATTTTTTTGATTAGAGCGTCACTGAGCGTCCTAAGTAGACAAAACGCGGGTCTAGCGTAAATATAAAAATGTAATCCTGGTATCTATGATGATTTTTTTACAACCACTGGATACCACTGCAGGTGGAGATTTATTTCCCAGAGGGTATCACAAGCCTAATGAGTTGACTAGAGTTATTATTGACATGTTTATGAATATAAATTAACTGTAATTAAAACTTTGGATTTTTGAAATACTAAGGCTTTTCTACCTCAGGAATTGATTACCTTAGCTGTATTTGGCAAAACTTTTAGGAAATTGTGGTCCTCAATGCTCTTCAACTTCATATTTTATTTGGCCTTCAAACTTTTTTTGATTAGAGCGTCACTGATGAGTCTTTAGCAGACGAAACGCGCGTCTAGCGTAAATAAAAAATTGTAATCCTCGTATCTATGATGAGTTTAATTTCAAACCAATGAATTAATCAAAAGTGGGCATTGCCAGAGACATCAACTGTTGTTCTAATGTCAGAATTAAATGAGGATGGTATATATATTAGTCCTAAAAAAGTACAGATTATTTACATTGTATTTTCAAAAGGATTATTTTCTATATTTCAACCGATCAGAAGCAAAATTTCCTGTTACAGGTACGTTCCTCTTTATTGTCAAATTAGCGCAAATAGGAAATTGTTATGGGCACACAGCACTTTTACACTTTAAAGATATACATGTCACAATGCCACAAAGGTTATACGGAGAAGATTTTTTTCTTGTTCAGAAACAAGAAAGAATTGCTGTATTTGTGGCAAACGGCAGGAAATGGACAATTTTTGTATAAAACAATCAAATAACAATTTCTGCCAAATTTTAGGTCATCAATACAGGAGTTCGAGTTCATTTACTCACCATAAACGTTCTTTCGTTTAATAGGGTGAAATTTATTCGTTAATTATGATGTCAGTTGAGTTGTCTCATGAAGAATTGTCTCATTGACAGTCCTACCACTTATTCTTAATTTCATATCGTATTTCAAGACGCAGTTAACCAGTTGGTAGATAGAGGAATCAAGTGAAAGCTTTGAATCTCGCATACAAACGTTTCTTTATTACTACAATTGCAATATTGCACTTCTGGACGTTGCCTGGAAATTAACCAAAGATTAAACGTTTAATTAAATTATTCTAATCACATTTTGATACATTTGACATTTAATAAGCGTCACTGATGAGTCTTATGTAGACGAAACGTGCGTCTGGCGTACTAAGTTATATTCCTGGTACCTTTGACAACTTTTTAATTTGACAACGTGGTTATTTGTTTTTAGAATTTCTGTTTTTGAACCGCGCTGAAGTATGTTCGTTGTTCATCGTTTTATCGCCGTTTTTTAACAGATGAGAAAAACGTAGTCTAAACATCGGCAGACATGGATAAGAAAGGTTGGAAGAAGAAGCTTTTGAATCCGAGAATTCTACATGAAAACATGGTCGGATAAGCTACTTTTGGTGCATATGAGGAAAACACTCTTCTAAAGGTCTATGGAATAGTTGGTTACTATAATTGTTAGTGAACATTGACTATGGAACTATAATCAAAATGGAAAAGAGAGCATGTTAGCCTGGTAAGAATAAAAAAATAATCATTTTGCCCACGACTTGATTGAAATGAATATTCATATGAAAAAGTGACAAAATAGATAACAATATTTCACGCGACAAATACATTAGCCGGCCGAGCAACGAGTGAAAATAAATATCCCGTCTACGACAAATCCATCTACTAGCAGAAAATCCAATAAAATCCCCTAATGTAAAATTATATTTTTGCTTGGAAACATTCGTATAGGTCATATTTGATGACATATTATCATTGACGTCGGCATGGAAATATGTGTCATACGTTTTTTTCGGGTTTTTTTATACTCTATTTATTTTTTTTAATCTTATTTTAGCTTATCATATGGAAAAAAAATTACAAAGAATAAGCTGTTATCGTTCATAGCTTTGAATAATTCAGTAAAAGTAGAAATACAATATTTCCTTCATCGTCTCGGAATAATGATAACTCATAATTTTTACAGTTTTTGTTGAGCTTGAACATTTTAGATGCAGGAACTATGTTTTATATGTGCTAATTCAATTATGTGATAAATGCACTGACAAAGGTGAGTTGAAAAAACTATTGCAATCTTACAGGTGCATTCATTGGAGCAAATATTTTACATAATTGATAGGGAAAAAATTAAAAGTCAAACGAAACGAAAGTGTATATGTTTAAGCACTTTATAATTATTTTTTCAATGTGACTTTATCGTTACAAATTATTTTTGTTAAATATGTGGGTGATTCTTATGTAAAATGTTGGTAATATTCACAACATTTTAAAAAAAGACAAGAAGTTTATCAAGCTCGGTTTTAATCTGAAATAAATCACGGGTTTCTAAAAGAGAGGGACATACACATTCAGAAAATCAGCGGACAACGCCATAGTTGACTGTTCAGAAGATTGATTGATTGGTAGCTGCTTATCGTCCAGTTGTAAATATTACATGAATTAATGTTCAGGACATTGACTGTACATAAAACTTAAGTGTAAAATATTTAACCTGAGTTCTCGAGTAATTGATTATCAATACGTCATGTTTTCAATTACTTTTATACGTGTACTTTTATTAAAAATGAATAGACATCTTTGTATCTTTTGTAGTCCGTCCAATTTTTATATATATATATATATATATAAGGAATAAGACGAATAACCGGGTTTATACTCACATGAGTAACGTGAAGGGGAACAGAATCTGCTTACCCTTCCGGAGCACCTTATATCACCTTTTTTTAGATAGAATTTTAGTGAGGTTCGTGTTGGTCTGTCTTTTTCTATGTTAAGTTTTGTAGACTGTTCAGAGTTGATTGTCATTTAGTTGTTTTTCGTTTTTTGTCATGTCATTGTAATCTATGAAATTGACGAACCCTTTGTTATCCACTGCATCTCCTTGTAGATGTTCGGTATCGCACTAGCCTGTTTCTTGGTAATTTTGGGGAATATACCAGGTAAGTCTCATTTAATAGTGTCTATAAGAATTATAGAAAAAAGGATACGGGGTATTAATTGATGACACATGCCAGTATAAGCACAGCATAAACACACAAAAAGCGAAAAAACAGCGCATGGATTGCTGTTCTTCGTCCTAAAGTCACAGTGAGGCCTTCAACACGATGCAAAAACTCTTACCTTACTGCAAGTTTAAGGTGGTACCTAACACTACAGGGAGATAACTCTGTAGAATCAGCTAAAGGTTTTAATTACGTTGGTTTTGATCAAAATAAGTGTTTGTCAAACTGCTATATAACCAGTGTATTTTTTCTGATAAATTGGTTGGTTCAAATTTTTGAAATTTTTATAATTTTTGTCAAAGGGTCAAAGTAAATATTTTGTCAAAATTTTATGAAAATTAAACGAGCCAAATAAATTTTAGTCAAGGTGTTGGGTACCACCTTAAGACGGGTCCTAGCACTGGCTTGAGCCTGGTTCTTTTCATACTGATGCTTACGTTACAACTGTGAATTAAAGAACAAAGCAAAAAAATGCACTTTGCTCGGATTAATGTCTCTTTTACAAATTCCCCATTTAATTCTTAATTTTACCATACAGTTATATCAATCAAAGTAATATGACAAAGAAATCAAATATTTACTGACATAATTTAGCTGGAATCATACTTAAGCGTGCAAAAATAATTCAAACATTTAAACAACCATTGGGGACATCGAGATATATCTTACATAATTTATCAGGGCTTATTTTTACTGATTTGAGTTTGATATCCGTCTCTTTTTGCGTGCTTATATTATAGCGAATTTTTAAGAATGCGTTTTAGGGGTTGGGGTTTTATTTTGTATTTTAACGCCACTTTTAAGCACCACTTTTGGGCTATTTTGTGGCGGCCAGTTTTTATTGGTGGAGGAAGCCGGAGTGCCGGAGAAAACCACCGATCTTGACAGGAAAACTGACAATCCTAGTCAATTAAGATTGGAGTCGAGTGCCCCCACACGAACGTGGTGGAACTCACAACCTCCGTGTTGACAAGCTAGTAATCACAGTAGTAACTACTTAGACCACACGGCCACCGAGGCCCCTTTTTAAGAATGGACAAAGATTAGAGACACTATATTGCGATTCCAGGAAATCGACATAATAAATTATGTTTAATATTTCTGAATGCGAGTTCTAATCATTGCAATACTCACTTGGTCGCATTATTCGCAACAATAAACACCTCTCGATAATTTCTGAATTTACAAGTAAAATAACTAAATTCCGAAATCCAGGGTAGTCCCTTACCAAATGACAAAATCAAAAGCTAGAAAACATCAAACAAACGGAAACAACTGTCATAATCCTGACTTGGTACAGTCATTTTGGTATGTCTGGTGGATTAAACCTGGTTGTATAGCTAGTTAACCAATTATTTCTCCGTTGAATAGAACACATTTTCAACCCCAATAAGATTGTCTGCTGAAAATTTTCTGCCTAGCTTTGTTTTTTTACATTTTCAATTTTATTGTATAGCTAGCTTAACCATATATGAATTCCAGTTATATACATTCACTCAATACATATCAATTCGTATCGACAAAATTGTATGAGAAACCCAAAATGATATTATTGGGATTCGGCAGGAAAAAATATCTTAAAATACATAACAAATGTACAACACAACTTAATCATATAATCCACATAAACGTACATCTAAATTTTAAAAGACATCATTGAAGCAAACATGTTTTTGTAGTTTGTGCATATAGTGAAACATAATGATATTAACACACTTTTTTGATAAAAATTAAAATATAAATACGTATACAAGATGAAAATCACACTATAAAATGTTCTTGCTTACTACTCTGAACATTATATGTCTTGATATTTGATGATGTTCATTTTTGTTTTTGTATAACATGTGTTGTTGTATTATTAGTTTCACTGATGATATTCTTTCCATAAAGGTATCACTACGAAGTATACTAACCTCACACAATTACGCACTGCAAAACAAGCTTCACTCACCTGCAATTCCATCAATGCAAGTCTAATGACTGTTACCGAGTCTTCATATGCACACCTTCAGAATATTATTTTCAGTTCAGGTTCACTTGCATTAGAGTAAGTATATTATATATCTTTTTACTATAAGAAAATATTCTATTTACTATAACAATCCCGACTTTCATTATCGCAATAGTGAGAAACAATTAACTGATCAATTGAAAAAAAAGTAGCAAGACTCTTATTACAGCATGTTTGTACATAAAGATATTTTATAAGTGAAACATTGAGGAAAATATAGTGTGTCTTTTTTAAAGTAATGTTTTAGCAGCTGTTAACTTATCGTCTAGTGTTGTAATGGTTATAAGTTGATAATGTAGACGGAGTTTGACTGCCCATATATGGAGTAAGCGTCTAGTTCGGATTAATCTGACTAAGCTGTAAATACAGATTATGTTGATTCACATAAACATATTTATACGCACAGCTTGCATAAAAGCTTTTCTCGATAAAAAAAAAAAAACAAACTAAATCGCAAGGTATGTCTGTTTCCTTTTTATCATACAAATATGAGACTTTAGTCACCTTTATTATCATATAACTTGTAATTTATTCACATTCTCTTAAACTGATCTTCTTCACATTAACAGCCAATAGGTTGCTGTCTGGGTATTAAAATTTACTAGAAAAATAAACGGGATGATATATAGCCCAAGTATTTTAATTTAAGTCGCTCAATTGAATTGATAATTAGTTATACCTACACATATACTGTATATATATACCACATGGATAATAAAGATTGAAATATTTATGAAATTGAGTGTCACCAAATTTCTGTACGTGTTCTTCCTTCAGTGGCTATTTGAAAATGAGGCTGCATATTAAAACATGTGCTTGAAGTAGCGCCCTCAGGTCAATTACAAAATTCAAATGAGTTTCAAGTCAAATGTACTGTATATGACTATGTTCTAAGCAGTTAAAAGTTACGATCTTTCATTGTACCATAAAGTCACTTATACTGCACATAAGTGTATACGGTCATTGGCAAAAACTCTGATTCCCTTTTAAACGTTGTATCCGTCTAGTATTCTGTTTTTACAATGTAAAAAAAGCTTTACAGTTGTTTTTGAATTATTTTCAACTTTATATTCTAGTGGTTGGCGCTTTTGGACAAATAACAGAGCAAGCAAGCAAACGTATGTTGAAGGTCAGACATATTTTACTGATTTCCCGTTAGACGAAGAAGCCAATGAATCTAGCAGTCTAACATATTGCGTTTATGGTGTCTATAAACACAGTGAAAACAAAATCGGATGGGTTCCATCTGGTTGTCGAAATGAGAGATGGAACGGAATATGCCTTCAATACAAGGCTGCTTTTTCAGGTATTTTGTCAAGTTCCAGGTGTAGTTTTATCAGCAAAAAAGAAGTATTAGTACCGCTGGTCGGCACAAGAGGCACGGTCATTCAAAATTCACCTGCATTTTATACTGTGTCTTTGTATGGTGTTTTTCTATCTGTTCAAATGAGTACCTTTGGAAAATTACCACATTCCTACTTAATTGTTAAGAATACCATTACTTAAGCTCTAATCAATATTTTAAGTCGCGACCAAAACTAACATTATTTATACAGATCAAGTGTATGTAAGGACCTGTTACAATTATTAAAAATCTTGCTTTACAAAGCAGTGACATCTGGTTGAAAACCTGATTTACTATATGAATTTGAATCTAATTTATGCAACGTTAACTAGTACTTCAGTTCTTTGGTGAAAACGT
This sequence comes from Mytilus edulis, assembly GCA_019925275.1. NCBI lineage: Eukaryota > Metazoa > Mollusca > Bivalvia > Mytilida > Mytilidae > Mytilus > Mytilus edulis. The sequence goes on along the minus strand of CM034350.1, from coordinate 79,471,325 downwards.
TCTGATATATGGAAATTCAACAAATAATTACAAAGATTCCATTAGATTCATGAATCAAAAACTTGAATCACTTCCGACATAGTTTTAGTAATTCTAATATGACGTACGTCTTTCTCTTTGGAAACAAAGCCATGTTCTAATTCAAATAAAACATGAGATACACGTGATAAACGTCACATTTGAAATTGCATTGTTGGTCATATTTCAAACAACGTCGGAGATCGAAATCTATTCTAAAAGTAAGTTTAGATGCATCTGTTTAAATTTTGAAATGGTGAAAGGTTAACTTTTCTCTATCGTTTGGGCTTCATCAAATGAAAATGGATGCTTTTTGGATGTGTTAAACAGGTCAGCCTTAAAGATTGAAATTTGTAAATGTTTCTATTAGACTGGAAATAATTCTACCATGTCATGCGCTATGTTGATTTTAACATGGAGATGCATAATAGTTTTGTTAACATTTTACCACCGCAAACGCTAGCTATAAAAATGTAATGCCTACTTATGTTTTAAAATACAATCATAAAAATGAAAGAATTATTTGGTAAATATTTGTTGATTTTATTTAGTGACAGAATATGCAACAATGTACACACCAAAAGTCTCGTGGCAAAAGGCTAAGAGTATTTGTCAGCAAGAAGGAGGGGTATTAGAAAATCCAAATATAAAAATTGTTGACCCAATTTTCAAGGACTCGGTTATATGGGCGGGGTAAGTTAAAATGTATTTGTCAATAACATGTATTATCAAAGTATTGTTTTATTCTTTCTTCAATCTGGTTGAGATAATATTTTCGCTTCCACGTGTTTATCCCAGGCATAGATAACCTTAGCCGTATTTGGCTCATTTTTGGGGGAATTTTAGGTCATCAATGCTCTTTGACTTTGTACTTGTTTGGCTTTCTGATTGTTTTGATCTGAGCGTCAATGGTGAGCCGTATGTAGAAGAAACGCGCGTCTGTCGTATCAAATTATAAGCCAGGTACGTTTGATAACTATTAACATGTCGAAATTTATTTTGTATTGTTTATTTGGGTATTTCTCTGTCCTGAATGTTGTTGCATTTATATGTTCTGTAGTCCTGTCATGTCATGTTACCATTTAGTCGTGTATTTAACATTACTATGAAAGCGCGAGGTTTGCCTAGCCACAAAATCAGGTTCATTCCACCATTTTTTTTTCTTAAAATGTCCTGTACGAAGTTTGGGAAATGGCAGTTGTTATCTTATAGTTCATTTCTTGTGTGTTACATTGTCTGGTTTTTTTTTGTTTTTGTTTTTTTTTAATTTTGCATTTGAGTGTTTCTGTTGTTTCTTTGTTTTCCTCTTCCAGTTGATGTGCTTCTCACGGTTTAAGTTTGTTACCCGGAATTGTTTTCTCTCAATCTATTTATGACTTTCGAACAACGGTATACTTAGAACTGAATATGCCCTATAGATGTTTTGTCAATAAAATGAAATCACCATATTTCAGTGAAGTAGCTAAAAAAGAAGGATGAGTGAAGATATTTTAAGGAAAATGAAAGTATAAGTTTGGGTAAAAAGATGTATGTAGAATAATAAAAGTTCTCGCTTTCAAAAATATCAATGGTCAGGGGTTTGCACCATTCGGCAATCCTCGGTAGAATCCGCTACACTCCTGTTAGACGAGGGTACGGAATCTGCAGGGTTGAGACGAATGGGGTTTGCACAGGTCTAAGTAGGAGGATATAGATAACAAAAATAAAAACAAATACACACAATCTCACTCGATGGTTAAAATTATGTGCGTTTGTATCTGTAATTTTGCTCACTGATATGTGCGACAAACATTGATTAGGACTTAGAGAACAATCGAATACAAATGTGTATCATATACTTATAGAAAATAATGGTGTAATTGTACCACATAACAAAACTACATCAATTTATTCATTTAATTTTAAGAATTTCTTTATTCGTGTTATATGACTTTTTTTATCAACTGCTTCCGGTTTATTATCTCATTCTTTTCTGTAATGTTATCGCATGACATTTCGACGTCAATCGGAAAATTCTGGAAAATACATCTCAATAGTACGTTTTTTAATTGGTGTAAATCATAACAAAGTTGGATAAAAAATATTAGGAATCAGGTAAATATATAATTATTAAAAACTGCAAAACAATTTTTACAACAAATGCATTGTTTCAAAGTTTTGAAAAATGTATGTATTCTGCTGAAATATATGATAAAAAGAACATTTCATCTCATGTTAATATCAGACCCCATATCAGACCACGGCTCTTGGGCTGATATCTTGACCTAGGGCTGATAAGGAGCTGGTATGAAAACTGCCATAATATAATCTTAATTTATCAGCTCTAACGGATATTACAGGGTTCATTTAGTAGAAAAAACATATGCATATATGATTCTAAGAAGTGTTTAATAATTCGGTCAATGATTTAGTCACAGTCAGTGAATGACAGACATGAAATAAATTACGAAAAGATAGGTTTTATAATATATTTTAAGAAAAAAAAAATAAATAAAAATAAGATCCGGGATCGGTAAACAACATCGCCGTAAAAATTAGAATGTGCTATCAATAAATAAACTCATCACAGATGCCAGGATTAAATTTTGTATTCACCCCAGACGGTTGTTTCGTGTACAAAAGACTCATCAGTATCATATTCTACAAATACAGTAAAACTTCAAAACAAAAATTCTGTATATTTAGGGTAAGTAACTCGTGGGAACAAAAAGTTCATTTCTATCTTCATTTTTTTTATTAGAATCAGCACATATTGGACAGATAATCACTCGCAGTATGTCGGAGAATTACAACCCAGGCCATTTCCAAATGATGAGAAGCAAGACAATACACATTGTGTGAAGGCTACTTATGTAGCAGAAGAAAACAAATTAAAGTGGTCTACCGAATCTTGTGATTCAAAGATAAGCTTTCTTTGCATGATCGAAGGTAAGTATATTTACTTAATTTACATACTTAATTGAAAATGTAGATCATTATATGTGACTCCTGCAAGAAACTTAACTGGAGTTGATGATTCACCCAAAAGGCAAACAAATGATAAAGATAATTTGGACGAAAGGTAACATTTAAGTTTCAAACAAAGACATTAAGACCAAATATTTATTATGATCAGTACACATGCATTTCATAACATGTCAGCGGTGTTTCTGTTTTAGAGACTAAAATGTAGCCAATAAAAGATGGGATATATCAAAAGCGATAATCAAAATCACAAATGGAAGAGAAACCGATAAAAACTGAAAAAAACGAAAACGAACAAGAAATATTAAAAACAGTAGTGTACCAATGTTCAAAATCGATTTGAATATACAAACTTACGAAAACGAAAAATCGTAAAAAAATCACATGAAATTTAAACGAGACATTTTCACACATAGGGTTCTATTTTCAGCTTACCATTTCTGAACTCGTTCGTTACTTATGTATATTGCAATGCAGTGTGAAAAAACTATTAATTTTGGTTGATTAAAAACAATTCAAAACTCCAACAAAGTTATCGTATCTCTCCTCTCTTTATTATTTACGTCTGAACCCAGCATTGGTGGTTATGTGGGTGCTTCTATGAAAAGAATATTGAATCATGTGACATGAAAGTTAAAATTTAATGTAATGTTGCTTGATCGGACACTTGTGTAATGTGAGTATCAAGAAGAGTGAAGGATGATGCATATACTCATCTTTGATTGAAATTCAAAAGAAATGTAAAACAGACCTTCTAATGTTCATGATGCCAATTTTACAACTGATATATCGATATAATTGTTTAAAAACAAAAACGATATTGTTTGAAGTTTTGTTAACAGGATACAATTATTTTTTCGTAGCGATAGAAACAAATACTCATCAATGATATACTGTTCATAGTCTAGAACTCCACAATGACTCACGGTAGGCATTCGAATAAAAACAGTTGAAAGGCCAGATCAATAAGGCAGTTCACTATCGGTTTTGCTAAATCTGGTTATGGTTATCTGTGGGAAGAGGAACCCTGTTTTTTTATGAAAATTGTTAAAAATTGATTATGAAGGGCAATAACTCCTCAGGGGGTCAATTAACCATTTTGGTCATGTTGACTTATTTTTAGGTCTTACTTTGCTGAACATTATTGCTGTTTACAGTTTATCTCTATCTATAATAATATTCAAGATAATAACCAAAAACAGCACAATTTCCTTAAAATTACCAATTCAGGGGCAGCAACCTAACAAAAGAGGGACGAAAGATACCAAAGGGACAGTCAAACACATAAATCTAAAACAAACTGACAACGCCATGGCTAAAAATGAAAAAAGACAAACAGAAAAACAATAGTACACATGACACAACATAGAAAACTAAAGAATAAACAACACGAACCCCACCAAAAACTAGGGGTGATCTCAGGTGCTCCGGAAGGGTAAGCAGATCCTGCTCCACATGTGGCACCCGTCGTGTTGCTTATGTGATTACAAATCCGGTAAATAGTCTAATTCGGTAGGTCACATTCATGAAAGGGAAGGGGATTGTAGTTACGACGTAAGGAACATATCCGATATCATTTGTGAAACGGTTATTCCAGAACGGTCAACCAACTCGTGATGGCGTCCGTAAAATTTACGAAGGGATGATTTCAACTTCACCATTTGGAACTCTTGGTTTAATAGCTTCCTTGTGAGCAATAACCCTCTATCAAGAAAATCATGATAGGAAATGCAAGCACGGGAATATCGTATCAATTGGGAGATATATACCCCGTATGCAGCCGGTTGTCCGATTCATCTGTAAAATTTCAGGGCAGATATATCTGGACCTGATGAACAATTTAACCCCCATGTCAGATTTGCTCTAAATGCTTCGGTTTTTGAGTTATAAGCCAAAAACTGCATTTTACCCCTATGTTCTATTTTTAGCCATGGCAGCCATCTTGGTTGGTTGGCCGGGTCACCGGACATATTTTTTAAACTAGATACCCAAATGATGATTTTGGCCAAGAGTTTTGAGTAGTAGTGCTGAAAATCAACCAAAATCCCATTTCGAAGCTTAAAATCAAACGTATACTTGTCTTGAGTAACAATAAAACAATGCGGAGATGTCTTGGACATATATCCATCAGATTTCAAACGAGGTAGATTTAAGCAATTATAAGCAACCGTACAGCTTCAATTATGAGAAAAATAAAAGTCGGCTATAAAAGACCCCGATATGAACAATGTGATATTATAATTCAAATGAGAAATCTAAACCAACGGCTCCATTTATAACAAATCATTTTACAGAAATCACATATAAAAGACATGAACCAATGACAATCAACCGCAAGCTCCTGACTAAATGTGACAGGGTTAAATAGTTAAATACTACTTCTGCGATCAATCTTAGTTTTAGATAAAGTTTTGTCTTTAGTCTTTGGTATTTCACTATTTTGTCAACTGTTTTTTTTGGGTTGTTTTTTTTTTTGCAATGATGTTCTCCCTTTGGTATATTCCGCTTCTTTCTGTAAATGAAGTGATTAACCCCAGAAACAATATTTTGACAAATTCACACCAAAATATCTTCGTATTTTTATATTTTCAATGTCGTACTTTCTCTCTCCCTCTATTCATTTTTTTAACAAAAGAGAGTGTGCTCGGAAATTAAAGCATTGACAGAATCAAATGGTTCACAAAAATACTAAACATAAGATTAAAAGATTAAGCAACCCCTACTTAACTTTTGAAAAGCTGTAAACTGAACTCTGGTATTATCAATTGAAAACGCTGACTTCGTTTCTGTTGTATTTGAAAAAAATAATGCCTTGTCTAGTATTCAATCACTTATACAAATTAGAAATCGATACTAAAAAGTTTTTTTAAAAAAAGTTTATTTTTTCTATAAAAAAAAGGACAAAACGAAGTACGAATGTGTTTTCAAAATCCTTTATTGTCAAATACAGAACATCATCACCAGAAATTAATACAGCAGATAAACAGAAATTAACTGAAATCAAAACACAAAACAATATGCAAATGAATAGAGCAAGAAAATGGTTAAAAAGGCAACGAAATGAACTATTTTTACAACTCTTATGATGTTTAAAGATGTTTCTAAAAATTAGTATTAACACAATCGTAACATTCATCTTTAGTCAAAATGGAACATATTTAACATTGCTTAACAGTACTTATGCCTTCAGTAGATTCAAAAAAGAACACTATGTCTTGTTTACTTAGATAACTTTCATTGAATTTTCTACAAAAGAAAATGCATGTACCATGTCAGGAATTTTTTGCCATTCGTCTGATGTGCTTGAGCTTTTGATTTTTCTATTTATTAGGGAATTTGTCATTTTAGTTTTCCTTGGAGTTTTGATTTTGTTGTTTTACTTTTTTCAACTTCATACTCTGTTTGAGTCGTTTTAGACGAAATACGAGTCTGACAAACACATGTTTAAAAATAACAAACCTGATATTTTTTTTATTATATATTTGAAGGAAAAGCAAAACTTGAAAGATTCAAGAATATTGTAGTAATGCATTCATCAGGAATAAGATATAAAGAAAACGTATCAAATGTAAGCGAATGCAATGACGAATTGATGAGACTGTGGGAAAGCGGATACGCCTGTCTAGGATATGAATACAATTTGGTGAATGCCAGTTGCCGTTTTGTAGAATACAATAACTTTGCAAATGGTTTCCAAAAAAAAATAAAGTACTCGGAGACACTCGATACATATTGGTTTATTGAATCTACCTGCAAGTATTAGTAAAATTAACACATTCCTTTTTAAAATAATTTTAGACATGAGTGTAGATTAGAATTGACCATTTCGGTTTTGCTTCAAATCATGCACTTTGTAAATAAATTGCTTTGAATGAGAAGTCACGAAATTAGTAATACAATCAATGTGACATTGGATTCCTTCTCCAACTTTTGGTGCTGATATCTAAAACTGACAATGTATTTAAATCCAGAAGCCAGTACATCGGTACTATCATGAAATACGAATATTGTTTTATCTAAATTTGCTGTTATATTCTGAAACCATTTCTGATCGTGTGACGAAAAAAAAACAAATGGAAATTCAAACTGATAAGTCAAAAATTAACTAACAATGCAATGGCTTAAAAAATTAATTGTATGCATGAACAAATCAGGCGTATGAATTGATACAACGGCTGAATTGCTTGAGGTATTGATGAACATGACTTATATTGACATCATGTTTAGTGCATTTTAAAAGCAATTAAGTATAAGAGTTAATGTTAAAACTCCTTTCCATTCTCTAAATTTTGCTGCTTTAATTTCTTAGTTAGATACTTCAGATTAATATAAAGATATTCTTCAGCTAGAAGAGAAGAGACTATTCCAATTGACGAAAAAGAAGAAAACACTGAAAGCAAACAAGGTAAACGATTAACATCTTTGAATCTATTTAGCTATTATGTTATAATTAATATAATGAATGTTCCTGCGAATGTTGTGTTTGATAAACATCGAAAGTAGTTATAATCAATTAATTTCATAAACATTTTTCAAAACAAAAATGTTTGTTCACTACCACCGAGGTAATCTATTCTTGGTGTAGAATAACATCAGTATTTCGAAAATTTCAAAAACCATTCAAACGAGAAAAACAACGGTCTAATCTATTTGAAAAACGAGAAACAGTATAAATCACATAAACAAACGACAACTACTGTACATCAGATTCCTGACTTATAAATGATGTGCTGACTTCTGGGCTGGTGCAACTATTAGACAGGAAATCTCCACCAGCAGTGGTACCGATTCGGTGATAATTCCCTCGGGGATGAAGCCTCCCTAACATTCGCATCAACCCAGAATTATATTTTTTTTTTTGGGGGGGGGAAAATTCAAAGATTAAAGCTTCATTTTAAGTACATTGAAAAACACTTACTGTCTATAAATCGTTATATAAAAAAAAATCGAATTCTCCAGATTTTCAACGCAAAACTAAGTGTTAACTTGATCATTTATCCCACACGAAACTTGCCATTATGTTTATTTTGTAAACAGATTGTGTCATCCTATTTCCTTATCTATACTTATGCAATACACTTTTGAGTTCAAGAAAGGTAAATTATTGTTATATATTTCTGATGCACAAAATCTATTTACTTAAAGCATTGAGATCTGCTCTGTTTAACTTCAGATAAGATGTTATCACCAACGGAAGAAGGTGAGTACAAATAATTACCGTCTCCTCGGGGACGCTCTTATACAATGAACGGTGGATAGTCTTCGGGCTGAATGCTTTCTGTCTACCTGATTGAAATATATTACTAACTTGTTCATTCTAAAAGTTTTTTGATTTGTTTTGGCAATTCGAAACCTTCTAAATGTCCTCTAATACCGCAGAGTGTTGATTTTGGACTCTTTATTTTAGTTAAAAGAGTTGCATCGGGACCAATCATGCATATCGGTTCTATGTTTAGCCGACACTCTTGTAATTTTGTAATTTACAAATAAAAGCAACAGGAGCATATACTACTATGCAATAGTCATAAATCGATTAAGCGATAACAAATCCGGGTCACAAAACAAAACCGATTTAAATGCATCAATTATAAGGAGAAAACAACTGAACAGCTGAAATACTGAACTGTTACAAAAACGCAAGCGCCAACATACATAGAAACTGATACATGTGTGATAACAACTGCACAAATTCCTGACTTGGTACAGGATATTTTAAGAAAAGCTGGAGGGTTGAACCTGGTGTTATGCTAGCCAAGACTCTCGCTTATATGACAAACAAAAAAGTAACCATTCTACATTCATCCAGTCGCTCGATGTTATGAATGTTAAGAGTCATTTTAGTTCAAACGTATATGAAAACATAGAGAGACAACTTGCATGACTGTTTCCCTCGGCTGCACATATCAATACTTAATAAGATAAGATAAAAATAAATATATTTTGAGACTTACAAATGAGATTAACTGGTGATACATATAGGTATAGGAAGATGTGGTATGATGACAATGAGACAACTCTCCATGCAAATAACAATTTATAAATTTATAAAAGTAAACAATTATAGATCAAGGTACGGCCTTCAACACGGAGCCTTATGCTTACTTGATTCCAATAATCTAGCATTGGTAATGTTGTATAGCATGAATACTCAAACGAACCCAGTTAAAATAACTAACTCCATGCTTGTTGTCGACTTGTTTTATTGAAAAACAACCAGTCTTTAGATGTTTGTTTTTTAACCCATTATTTAATAATAATAAAAAATGGCACCATCTGATGTGTCCTTTTTTATCTAAAAAAAAATGTCTGAATAAATAATTATCTATAACTTGTGTCAACCGGATACAGAACCTAAAAACTGACACATACGCATAAATAAAAATATACGATCACTCTCGAATCTAATAGCTATGCTTTTGTACGTTATTTTGAAAATATTTCAGTTAAATGTTACAGACTGTTTGCATGGGTTTGTTTTATATACTTTTTGTTATTCATTTGTTATATCATACCAACAAAAATTAACCTACATTCATAATATTTTTTTTTTGTTTTTTGTTAAATAGCTCTGTAAAGCTTTTCTTTTTAAATTTCTTTTAAAGGGACACTAGCTACCAGATATAAAAAAAAATGTAAAGAGTGATTTTTTTTTTCGTTTTCAATAAAATTGAAATAGTGACATAATAATTCGATTTTAGCAACCAGTATGGTTCAATTTTGTCAAATTAGGCTAATAAAAATTCATGATTAATTATTCACTTTCAAGTGAATAATACGACTTCGGTAATTTAGTATTCATGTGAACTTTAATTTAACCCGTAACCTAGAGATGGATAACGCATTAAGTGTGCGTGTTTGGTTATTTAAAGGAAAGGAATGTAATCATTGAAAGTGAAACAAAGGTAAATAATTTGTTTGACTGATTCGAATCACACACAAAAACATTCTTATACAGGAAAAACGATGATTAATTTTTAATTGTTAATCTATACTATGAGATTAAACTGAACTTGAAAAATCTAATTGCACGAGTTTGCATTTATATCTATATGTATGTTATAATCCTGGTACCTTTAACTATTTACACCACTGGGTCAATGCCACTGCTGGTGGACGTTTCGTCCCCGAGGGTATCACCAGTTCAGTAGTCAACATTTCGGTGTTCACTGTTGACATAAATATCAATAATGTGGTCATTTTTACAAATTTCCTGTTTTCAAAATTTAGAATTATTCGAAAAACTAAGGATTTTCTTATCCCAGGCATAGAATTACCTTAGCCGTATTTGGCCCAACTTTTTGGAAATTTTGGACCCTCAATGCTCTTCAACTTTGAAATTGTTTGGCTTGATTAATATTCTGATATGAGCGTCACTGATGAGTCTTGTGTAGACGAAACGCGCGTCTGGCGTACTAAATTATAATCCTGGTACCTTTGACAACTTATTATATCACCTAGTATATAACCTTTGGAGGTCTTCGGATGTCAACTCGATAGTAAATTAGATGGCGTGTAGACTTAAATACAACTAACAAAGCTACATATTATCGGACACATGCCCTGTAAATTGTGTATTTTATACTTTTTATAATTTGTATAACGGTGTACATAGTTATAAATAAATATAAGAATCTGAGTCAGATCGCAGACCATGAATTTGACAGCTAGTGCCCATTTAAATCGAAAATATAAAAGAACAACTTTATAATTACAGACCATTTCAAGGAGCATACTTGACACACAAAACATGTTGATATTTCCAATTGAAGGAAGGAAAAGTGTTGCGTGTTTAAAGACATCACAGAGAACTTTTGTTCTGTGCAAATGGTGTTTTCAATAAATTAACGTATGTACCTATGAAACGCCTAAAATTGACAGCATAGTAAATTCTCCCAACTTACTGCTAAGGCTTATATATTGACAGAAATAACCAATATATACATAAATAGACAGGTCAACACCGATCCTTCTTAAATTTACAACGGTCTATACAATGTAACACTGCTTAAATCGATGATAGGTTTTAAGAGTGATTTAAATGAAATGAATCAGAGTTGAAGACGCGTTCCAACAAAAGGGTTTACGGATGTCAAGGTGGTTCAATATTCAACATTCAACATTCAACATTCAACATTCAAATTTGTGTTTTTTGTTTGTTTTTTGTTGTTGTTTTTTTTGGTTTTTTTTCTTGCATCCGTTTTCAACATTTAACATTCAATTTGAACATTCAACATTCAATTTTTTTTTTTTTTTTAATTTTTTTTTTCTTGTATCCATTTTCAACATTCAACATTGATTTTAACATTCAACAATCGATTTTAATATTAACATTCAACATTCAACATGAATTTTGAATGTTGAATGTTGAAATCGAATGTTGAATGATGAAAATGGAGGCAAAAAAAAATTGAATGATGAATGTTGAAATTGAATAATGAATGTTGAAATCGAATGTTGAATGTTAAAAATGAACGCAAAGAAATTTAAAAAAAAATTGAATGTTGAATGTTGAATATTGAACCAACTTGACATCCGTAAAGGCTTTTTCAATATACTTTCACCAAACCATAACTCGGCTTAACACCTCGTTTGAGTTAAGACTTTTCTTTATATCAACCCTCAGTACCTATAATTTTATTGATACCTTGCCAAATGAGCGTTTATTATTGTAACACAATTAACTTAAATCACTCATCATAATATCAAGCATTATCAAACTATCATTCGATAAATTGGCATAGCTGTCAAATTCAGATTCAGCAATTTGACCCAAATTCTCCTTTCAGATTTATAACGTATTAAATTATAAAAATTCTAATACATGTATCAGCTTTTCGTGTGTACTTTTTACCAGATGCCATCTAATTGACCGTCAAATTGCAAGTGAATTATTCATCGGCAATGTTTCTTAAAAGGCAGTGTCTGCGCGTACCCGCATGTGGGTACGAATAGCAAAATTGCCGTTCGTAGGCTACGCGTACCCACATCCGGTTTTATAATAAATTGCCATCAGATCGGGAATTAAACGTAAAATATATTCAGAAATTATCGCAATTAGTGAATAAAATTGATCAGCTACTTAGAAGTTTTGTAAACATTTATATATATGTAAGTGAACGGGTTTTCTCGGTTAATAAATATTCTTAAAACGGGAAAAGAGTGATATACATGTGGGGCAAACATTTAAAAATTGGAACAATTTGTTCAAAAGTATCAGTCGATTGATTTAATACAATATTGTATATAAAAACAAACTCGGAGTCAATTGCAGCTGCAGAGAAAAGAAGAACTGGAAACACAAAAAATAAAGAGGAAATTAAGTTTTACAGAATAATTTTTTCCTGTATTCACGGAGCAAAAAATTCTAAACAAGCCTAATACATTATTTCTGAAAAACAAAGGCCGATGCCAATAATCTTCTATCATAAGCTTCGTTAATAAATAACAAAATGTTTGACGAAAATGTAAACCTTCAGCGCATCAAAAAATATTTTGCCTCTGAGGCGTGGAAGCAACTTAAAATTCGGATATTATATATTATAGGACTATAGTTTACAGGGACTGTATATTTCATTTTCAATCAGTGTGCATTTAATTTGCAAGGTTTATTACTCGAAATCCACATATTATCGACAATTTCTGTATATATTCCACGTTTAATTCCCGATTTGATTGCATTTTATTATAAAACCGGATGTGGGTACGCGTAGCCTACGAATGTCAATTTGACTATTCGTACCCACATGCGGGTACGCGCAGACACTGCCTTCTTAAAAGGCAGTGGCTATTTGACCGGCACCGGCTAAATAGCAAATTTGCTATTTGACCGGCACCGTCAAAATAGCAAATTTGCTATTTAGCCGGCACTGAATAAAACTTCATTGATGTAATAAGTAGAAATTAAAAAGCTTAATAATAATTTAAAATCATTTTATCACAATATCAAGCATTAAAAATACAGTACAATAAAAAATAATAATATTGAAGATGTGTAAAATCTATGGTTTAAATATCCTGCCATGCTATAAAAATAATGTTATGTAAAACTACACCGTACATCTTAAAAAAGACAATATTAAAAGTTGTTTGCTACGAATTTCAAAAGGTAACATGATTTAACATTTGCAATTGTTACAAAACCAATTCTTTGCCTTTGAAAGTTGTTTTAATCTAGCACAAGATAAATGTTGCCACTCCAAACAGGAACTTCACATTACACTGGCTTCCTTTGAATCTGCATCATGTGTGCATATGTTGCATATGTAGGTAGGGTTCTTTTTCTTCTCTTTATAAACGCTCTTAATAGCTTCTCATGCATCTTTTCGACAATAATTAAATCAATGTTTACAATAGCCCATTTGCCAATTACCGATTTGATTCTATTATGACACACTTTTTAAGACTTTTGTTTGTTTGTTTCTCTGTCCTATATTTTCTCCTATTTATCTGTTTATTTATTGTAACTCTGTCGTGTAATGTTGTCATATTAATGTTATAATTAACCACGTAATTAACACTGCCATTAAAGCGGGAGGTTTGGCATGCCACAAAACCAGGTTCAACCCACCATTTTTTCATAAAATGCCCTGATTTCTTTGGAACTTTTCTTATGAAATGGCACACAATTGCTTTTTCGGGTACTCTTTTTTTGAAGACCGATGACAGTTTGGGTCAAACCTTTTGGCCTTCCACATTTCTTCATATTTGGTGGAAGTAATATATGCGAAACACACGATCCACAAAGTTCAACTGGAATCCAATAGGTGTTCTTCTTGTTGAGCAGTATCTCGTTCTTCTTCTTGCGAAACTAGTTTTCGTGATTTTTCGAATATTTGAACATTATCAGTATCATTTTCTTTATTGTCTGTTACATTTATATCATCATCATGTAACAGAATTTGTGTCTCCCTGTGTTTTGTGCTTTGAGAAATTTCTCTCACTCTTTTTGGTGTACATATGATATAGCTGCGGAACCGTAGCTCTTAGGTCCTTATGTTATTTTTTGACTATTTGCGGACCATAGAGCACACTGATGACTGGCAGTGGCGGATCCAGAAATTTTCATAAGTGGGGCCCACTGACTGACCTAAGAGGGGGCCCGCCCCAGTCACGCTTCAATGATTCCCTATATAAGCAACACATTTTTTTCCCAAAAAGGGGGGAGGCCTGCCCCCCCCCCCCACCTAAATCTGCCTCTGACTGGTATCATCAAATAATCTATGTGATGTCCTGACTGTGTTAATCTTCCAACGATCTGACACTGCTTCAACAAACAAAATTTCGTGATTAACTTCTCTTAGTTTGAGTATATGCCTACACAGGGGAAGCACACTTTGATGAAAGATACAAGAGTAACTTTTTGAATTGACCCTCATTTGGCCTTGGCTTGTTGTAGCTGTACATATAATCTCTCTTTCTGCTCCAGTTTTACTTCAGACCTGAGTGAAAACTGTTTCAGGATATATGCCCAAGCATATGGTGTCACCAACTCTTGATATTTATATTCAGGTGAATCATTCCGGAGAATGCTGAAACAGTCCTCTTTTGAAATATACCACTTGTCTTGAGGTCTCGTTCTATTCGCAAAGAATTTAAGGCGATCAGAAAGTGTTCAGCAAAATCTGGTAATGTGGAGTAGTGATGTAGTACAGATTTTTTATAAATATTTTTTAGTAAAAAATATATTTAGTAATGTTACATACAAATGTGTTTTCATGCTTTTAATTAATATTATAAAGTTATAAATTATTTATTTATGAACATCTTCAATAATTTTTTTTATTGTACTATATTTTTAATGCTTGATATTATGATAAAATGATTTTAAATTATTATTAATCTTTTTTATTCTCTATTAATCACATCAATGAACAGTTTTATTCAGTGCCGGCTAAATAGCAAATTTGCTATTTTGCCGGTGCCGGTCAAATAGCAAATTTGCTATTTAGCCGGTGCCGGTCAAATAGCCACTGCCTTCTTAAAATTGAGAATGGAAATGGGGAATGTGCCAAAGAGACAACAACCCGACCATAGAAAAAAACAACAGCAGAAGATCGCAGAAGGTCACCAACAGGTCTTCAATGTTCGGCAATGTTTCTTAGTTTATTTCGACAAATTTTAACCAGAGTGGCTGCTAAAAGAGAAATATTATTTCACTATTTCGCTGTCATTAACGATCATACAAAATATTGTTTTATCTCTTTTCCTATCTTGCAGTTAATGTGTTTTAGGAAACCTAAATATATATAAGTATATATTAATAATAATTTCTTATTCATCAGGTGCATCGGTGACATTCATATTTGCCGTAATTGTAGCTGTAGCCACTGGAGTGATTTTGTTTTGTTTCATGAAACACATTTATGAAAAAATATTACATATAAAAGTAAGGTTCATGTGTAAAGGATCAATGTAACTTTATGATAAACATATGAAATACGATTAGGCAGGTAATTTGAACGGAGACACGAAAGACAACAGTCACAACCACAACCAAAAATAAACACTTGTTGTTTTGTCCATCTGATTAATGAAGCCTTTTTTCAACTGATTTGTATAGTTCGTTCTTATGTTGTACTGTGACACCACTGTCTGTCCCAAGTAATATGATCTCTCTAACATGTGTAACCTGCCTTATTCTCTATGTATGTGTCTGTCCAAAGTCATGAGCCTGTAATTCAGTGGCTGTCGTTTGTTTGTGTTACACATTTGTGATTCGTTCATTTTTATCACATAAATTAGGCCGTTAGTTTTCTCATTTGAATTGTTTTGCATTGTAATTTCGTGGCCTTTCATATCTGACTATGTGGTATCGGCTTTGCTCGTTGTTGAAGGCTGTATGGTGACCTATAGTTGTTAGTTTCTGTGTCATTTTGGTCTCTTGTGGAGAGTTGTCTTGTTGGCAATCATACCACATCTTCTTTTTTTTATATCCTTAGAGTACTTTTTTTGTCTCTACTTAACATAGTCTACACTCTCAAGATACAATTGCGACAACAATTAAAACAAACTTTTCTTTTAGTAGGAAAGATCTCAAGAAAACATGGGTATAGTTTTGTCCTTGTAGCACTTGATAACACTAAAGAAAGTTAATCTAAATTAGTGTTCAGAATAAAAAGAATTTGTTAGTTTTGTTAAAATCTCTTACTATTGACCTATTGCTAGTGCTGCGAGTCCATAAATGTATCAGTCATTAATTTGTCGTGATTTAGATTTTGGTTTAAATCTTTTATTACATATATTGCTCTTCGTTCAGTTCGGTTTGTGTAGTTTTGTCTTTCTTCAACTTATGGTTGTGTCCACTATTGCTATCTTCTTGAGTTTCGGACTAACCTTTGAATATTTTAGACACTCATGATCAGGTCACTTTATCCTTGGTTATGTTTTTGTTCTTCTTTATATACTATTGCTACAAATGATGTTCTATGCTTTGATCCATTGCGGTCCTGGTGACAGTTGTTATAAGAAGATAGATTTCTCCTTAGGCAGTACAATATTTCAATCATATCAAATCTCAATATCAATATTGGAGATCTATCACTCAGTGCAATTCAATTATAAAAAAACTGTTTTTGATTAAAAAAAAAACAACACGAAACAACAGAATCACTAAAGTGCAACAAACTAAACGACAATGCAACAGTACATCTCAACTACCCACATGCACCGATTGATTGAATTGTAAGCTTGATTTTACATCTTTCATTTGTTCTTACTTTTTTTTGGATTCGGACGTCACTGATGAGTCTTTTGTAGACAAAATGCGCGTCTGCCGTAAATACTTATTTTAATCCTGGTATCTATGATGAGTTTATTTACCTAACTGAGTACAAGAATGTCCTAACAGAGTGTAGGAAATCCGTAGGCAATAGTTAAATTTTGGTAATGCGAAATTATTGCATGAAGAAGATAATTATCATAAAAAGACACAATAAATAAGCATAGGAACTTCAAAAGGGTACCATTTGGCTTCTGGACTCATGTTATCTTTTACAGCAAATATTTAATAAAGATATTTCTACGTTGAAAAAAAACCCTTTTTATCCCTTATATCTCCTTCTTTTATATTAAGTGAAGGGTTATGTGAAAAACATTACGATGGAGATGTCTGTAATTACTTCTTCTTTCCTTTTTTTTTTTTCGTTCTTATGCTCACTGTTAATGACTTTCATTTATATATCTTTAAGGGAGACCCAAAAGATGAATGTATAGAAGCCATGGAAGACCAGTGTTCAATACATATACCAGACTTTGACAGCAAACTGAATGGAACAGAAAATATTGAATATATGACAAACATTCCACCAATATCTTTCATTGGTATCATTTTACCTTTGACCTCGGATTTAAATAATGAAAATCATTTCTGGGAAAACTGAAAAGTTCTTATGAAAAGAAAAAAACTGACAATTAAAGAATCGTCTAAATTATTTATTGTATTTTAGATTTTATTTTAGTGTATATTTGTCATGTACTAAGGCTTGATTCTAGAAACTTGTGTCTTGTGGTTAGTTTGAAGACTGATACTAATTTGAAAGGCCATAAAGGCTATGAATAATTGTACTGTTGGTACCATAACATTAAAATAACGTCATGTCATTGGTGGTGGGTTAGTATTGTAAAGGACACATCTCCATTAATCCTTAGGGAGTGTACATGGATCCAGTGTACCCTTGCAGTCAAACAAGGGATACGTCTACACTGGCGGAATCTTGAAGAACATACATACATTGGTTCAATTTCTATTTCAAGGTTATTGTTAACTAGTCAATATATTTGGTATACATTTTTGATTACACAGAATGTTTGGCCATCCTTTTTCATGTCTACGTAATGATTTTTTGTGATGAAGATGCTCTTCAACTTCGTACTTATTTGGCATTTTTAACATTTTTGGATTCGAGCGTCACTGATGAGTCTTTTGTAGACGAAACGCATGCCTGGCGTATATATAAAATTTAGTCCTGATATCTTTGATGAGTTTATTATTGTTTCTTTTTCCTTATGATTCCAAATATTTAAATTAAAAACATTTTCTTTTGAATCTTTGATAGAAAACCTTTTATGCCACTTCGAAGTGCAAAAATTAATTCTTTATGATTTCCTCAATTGTTTCATTCAAATCAAATAAACAAATTAATATGATGAACATATAATCTTTCAATCAGTTTACAGCAAAATGTATTGAGTGTGTATGTAAAGATAATATGTTTATTTAGCTTGCTTGCTAGCTCTTAACTGTGAAGTCATTGTTAGGTTAGATATACTACCCTCCTTTAAAAGTAGAGTAGCCCGACAGATAATTAATCTATCTGTCTGTTGGATAGACTACTCTGAAAGGAGGGTAGTATACCTCACCTAATAATGACCTCACAATTCAGCTAGCAAGCAAGCTAACCAAACATATTGCCTTTATCTACACACTCAAATGAAATAAGTTTTAGGTGATGTTACTGAAATTAATGAAATATGCATATATCATATACGGAACTCTCAACAGTGCCAAAACAAATTGATGGATTTTACTGACATTTGAGAAGTCTATGGACGTCAACCCTTTGAATGTTATGAATAAGAAGGTATGGTCCTTGATTAATTGGAAACATTTCCGATTTTACAATATGTAAGAATGATTGCCTACATAAAGATATTGAAAGGCAATGTACCTATCCTGCTGATGTTTATAAACTTATCTAAGCAAGATTGTTATTTTAATTGTTTTGTTATCGGATTTTGCCATGTGATTATGGACTTTCCGATTAGATTTTCCTCTAAGTTCATTATTTTAAGATTTTACTTTTTACAATAGTAGAGATAAGATTAACTGATTGATTGGTAAGTGTTTTATGCCACTTTCAGCACTATTATGTGGTGGTCAATTGATTAGGGTGGAAGTAACAGAGCGCCACCGACCTTCTGTAAAATAACTGACAGCTTAGTAAGATTGGAGTCCAGCACACCTGTCATGTGCAGGATTCAAACTCCCAACATCAGTGTTGACCGATTAGTGATACAGAAGATTGACTATTAGACCACTTGGTCACCCAAGCCCTCTAGTTTGGATAAGAAGGTATGTTAAGATATGAAATTTATTGACAATAAGTAGTAACAATATAAAAATTGTTAATTATACATTAATATATCTGGACGGAATGTATTACATGTTCAATGTCTATTGATATTGTCCTTCACTATCACAATCTGTCAGCTTAATTCTGAAATAAAAAAAAATAAAATCAGATAGTCCTCTGTGCACATTTTTTCACATTTTTCATGAATTTATAAGATTAATTCAAAAAAAAAAGTTTCATTCTGTGATTGTTCATTGGACACTTTGGCTGTAATTTAAAACTTTCGATTTATTGGTACAACAGTTATTTTATAATGATATTTATAAACAATCAGAACAGAATCAAAAAGCACATGGATAATTGAGATGATTAAGCAATGATTTTTTTGGTTAAAACAGTTGTTAAATAATCTGGTGTATTAGAATGTTACATTTCATATACCTAAAAAAATCAAATGTTTTAATTATTTTGATTTTGTTTCCATTTTTTTTTTTTTTTGGCATTAACAAAATCAGTCACGTTTCTGATTTCCTGTGATAAATACATTTCTATATAGAAATTAAGTTATTCCACTAGATGTACAAAAATGAAAAAGGTAGGGATGTTTCCTTAAAATTGATGTGGTAAGGTAGGATAGGTCTTCCAAAATTACCGTACAACTAGGAATCTTCAATGAATAATTTGCACAATTCAATTGGGAATTAAATAATACAGTCATGTAAAAATTCTAAAAATTATTTAAATCAACTTCTCTTTTTTTTCTATTGTTGATCAATCTTGCAATGCAACATTTATGATATGTTCCTATATCTCATTAGCCATGTTAGCTATATATCTCCGTACATCAAAGATTTGATAACTTGTCCAATTTTTGGCTATTCTTTTTGTCCATTTTGCTTTATAAGCTTATTTATTTAATTAGTTTTGGATTTTCCAATATTTTGGCAACAAACATCACAGAAGACACTGATTATCAAAATATGCATCTGGTGCAAAAAAATGGTACCGTCATTGAATTTTTTAACATTAAATGTTTTCGTTTTTGTAGCACAACCTATAATAGAAAGTGAACAGTTAAACAATAAAAATATTTCATTTTTGCAACTTAGCACATATAGACAGAAATATGTATATGCCTTATCTTACCTTCAATCACTAAGCATATGCTTTTCCGTAGGATCTTTGTGCTTCCCTCGCTTTTCTTTCACACAATCGTCGATATCTCTCCAATTCCTGAAGCAAAATACAATTTCAATAAAAAAAATAACCGTTCCTTTTTACTGTGACCTCACACCAAATAGCAGCAAAACTTTAGAACTCATATTTTCTGGATAGAGGGAAATACCATATCATTTATAACCCCAAATTTATATATATATACAACATTTAAAACAAGTATAGTGGGTCATTCAGAAAAAAGCATAAGATATAATAAGTACATCTTTACTCTGGTGATTCTTTCTCTATTACAAGAATAAACAATAGTAAGAGTATATGGCTGATTGATATCAATCTAAAATTTAAGCCGAGTCTCATTTAATTCCAATTCTGATATTAATTTAGGTGGGAAATTGAAGACAGCTTTGGTTTTAGTATGTATAGTTGTGTTTGAAATAAATTGCTTTGAACTAATCAATGATCTCTTACTGACTAAAGCTACAGTTTAGCTCTTGCAAAAACTTTAAAATTAGATGGAACAAATAGAAATATGGATAAACTGTTCAACTGTCCGTTATTTTCCTCTTATAATCTATACATTTCCCTCACATTTAGTTTTTTTTCCTGGATTTGTTTTCTCTCAATTGATTAATGACTTTTGAACAGCCGTAAACTACTGTTGCCTTTCTTTGTCTAACATATTTTATGTGTGATCCTCATAGAAATTGCATCTGTCGTATCAAAATAAAGGGGGGGGACGAAAATGCAGATAACTTGCCTCATCTTTCTGAGATCTGAGGGAATCTATATTGGGTTCTGAATACTGTGGATCTTTTGATGGATCATCTACTATAGCTGGATTTGATGTGCTCTGTAATAGTCAATAAATTAAATTAAATTTAAAATCCTGAAAACTATCTTATGTTTTAAATTGAATGAAAAGGTACAAGTATGTATAAATAGGACAAAGTATACCGGTACTATGTTTACTGATAATACTAAAAGCATGCAAGTGTTCACACACAAGATATAATTTGAATATATGGACCAGGTCATTTGAAAATTTCAAACAAATATATATGTTGCTTGAATTATTTATCAAACATAAAAAAGAGAAAATTACCTCTGGTGGGAAGAATCCAGCAAAAGCATGCTTCCATAATTCTATTGGATTCCTGTGAATTACAATAACAAGAAATTCAGCATAACATCTTCATTTAGTCTTTTAATTTGCTAGCTAAATAGGAATCATTAGACTCACTCTTGGTGCTTATATAAGGACCTGTTGATAGCCAGCCCTGTACAAATGTGCTTTTGTTTTTCATAATCAGGCTTAAAAATATGGTACCATAAGTGGTTTTTTTTTGTTGTTGTTTTTTCAAAGGTATTCTTATACACAAACAAGCCAAATGCAACCTTAGTGTGTTGGATGCTTTAAAATACTCAAATATTTTCCAGTGATTCTGTCAAAACAAGCAAGAGTGTATTTTTACTAAATTCCCTAATGTCATACACTTATAAATCTATCTTTTTCTGAACTTTATTTCTGTGTTTTAACATGTTTTCTTTGAAATTACTACCTGATATTTGTTAAGATTGTGGACATAACTTTTTTACAATATAAATAATTGCTTTGCATCTTGATCAATGAAGAATCATAGATTAGTAATAAGACAATGGTGAACAATATCTTACTTTGCACTAATTCTACCAATATCTTTCTCTGACAATGGTGGTGAACCTGCAAGAGAGTAAAAATAAATTTATTCGATGTTAGATGTTTCTTCAATTTTAATCAATCTCCAACTTATAAGGTAAGATATCCTCTAATATCCATGAAAATGACATTAAAATTTACCTTGAAAAAGGCTTGAAAATGAATGGCAAGAACATATACTGAGAAACATATTAATGGATGTATTGACTGAACAGAGGTGCAAAAGTAGGTTCCACTGAATTACAAATGTCTTCATATTATATTTGATGGCTCAAAATAGAGAATTCAAACTAATCTTAATTATGAGCTATCATAAGTTTCATAAGAATCTTGAACACTCCAGAAATAAGTATTTTTCCTATTAAAACATTGCTAAAACAATTTTTGTATTTAGTTCATAAATGGTTGTCAGACCAGCAGAACAGAATATTTGTACTGGAAAATTTACAAGCTGTTGCAAATATTAATCTTGATTTTTTGTAAATTTGGGATGACAACTTATAGTAGGAACTTATGTATGAAGTTGAGTTGTGGCTAAAAGTTTAACCATTAATAATATATTTTGTATCAAAAAGATAACCCTAGAAGACACTTCATACAACAACAGACCTAAATATTTGTTATATCAAGCCTATATTTGCTTATAGGTTCTTATTTCTACAACCTGACTTACCTATTTGTTGTAATGAATCTAATCCAGCAGGTGCCATTATTGGTTTATTGTGGTCTGTCTGTAATGTTTTGCTATGAAATAAATATCAAAATTCTTAATCAGCTTGTATGCTACCAAAGATTTATGGTCCATGAATATATAAATTACATTATTTGATAGGGAACATAAGTTAAACAGATATGTTTAAGTTGCTCTATCAAACCAATAGTAATCCTTTCTGCTATAAAATACATGTGCTTATCAACGTTATAGATGTCTGGTTTGGTCTATTGTATCACACAAATATTACTTCAAATGGATCTGTAGGAGTATCTTTTTTTTCTCTTTATAATAAACCTAGGCTGGTGTATCTTCTGGTTCATGCGGGACATTTTGTACGATTCTAGTGGTTGTTCCAGAATATCTTTTCATTTTGTGATAATATCTCTTATTGGCGTTTTTTTTGTGTGTTGTGGGTATTAATAAATTGTAAATTGTCGTCTTTTGTTTTATCTTTATTGTCTTGTCTAGAAATTTTGCAGGGTAGTCACTTCTGAGAAAATTTTCTTTCATGATTTTTGAAAATCATTTAATGTAGTGCAGATGCAACTGATACGTATGGCTTGACTGTATGGTATACTTTTTTCTTATTTCAAATAAAATAGATTATTTTTACCTTCCAAGCAAATACACAAATATTGTTAATTTTAACAATAAATGTTGAAACATTTCATCTTGTTATTAGGGGGTCAGAGGGGTCTTGATCCCGAAATCCTGGGCTTAAAAACATGAAATCCCAAGGTCCTGAATTCCAACATCCCGAAATTCGAAAAAAGAATTCCAGAATCCCGAGCATAAAAACACCAATCCCGACATCCTGAAAAAGGTACTGCCCCCCACTTTTTTTTTAATCTTTTTCAACTTACTTTGCTGTTGTGCCAAACAGATTACTACTAAGTAGTCCTTTCATTTTTGTAACTAATGTTTCCTGTTTTATACTGAAAAACTGAAAAATAATGAAGACATATATGTATTTTGTATTTATAAAATTTAATGAAAGATTCATCAAATATCACTCCATATGCATAGAAACTGTACATAAAAGTAGTTAATACAAGGTGAATCCTACTATAAAATGAATGAATAAAAAACTGTACTTGGACATGTAAAAAAAATCATCTATAAATAGATGCATGTTAAACTTACTAGTATAATACCAAGTCTAGATAATCATATAAAAATAAGATGAATGAATAATAAATACACGTTTTAGAGTCAAACTAATAAGATTTAACAACATATGGGCAAATCCACTTTATATAAACAATTTTCTTCTAGCAGTTTATATCCATATGAAATACCAGTGTATACTTACTTGCAATGTAGCTCCATGAGTGTGGGCTAAAAACCTAAGTGTTTTACAGATCACTTTTCTCTCTTCTGAACCAAACTCCTACAAAATATAATATTCAAATATCTGAATTTCAATATACAAAATTCTAGGAAAAGACACTTTTTTCAAATTTTCATAACTTATTTCTTTCTAAATAAACAATTGTCATGATTGTGCAATAACTCCTTTTCCTTAAGGAAAGTTACTTTTTCATGAATCCTGACATCATATTTCTATTTCCCATGAATGAAAGAAAGAAACTAGTTACTGCATTGCAACATTTTTCACAAAGTTCCATAACTCTTGAACTGCAAAAGTGAAGCCATCTGAATTGAATGGTAGTAAATTCTGCCTCGTTAACAGCCCATATAGCCCCTATTCTCAGTCCAAGTAAAACGAACACTGTCTTATTTGAATTTAAATTTACCATGATGTGTTATAACATTGAAACATCTTATGAATATTCAGAGCAATTTTTCACTTAAATAATCCAGTTCAAAACACAAACAAAATAACAAAGTCTTACCTGAAACAAGTCATATTTTCCACCAATTATAATAAGAGGTACCAAGAAGGGGTTCATCAAGTTTTTATCCTGTAATTATAAATGTAAACTCATTGTATTTTTAGCGGCGTGGGACGTTTGCACTTTTTCATAGGACATTTGCGCTTTTTATTTTCGACACTTACCCATCAAATCATAGGACATTTGTGCTTTTTAAAAATAGACATTTGCGCTTTTTACATAGGACATTTGCGCTTTTGCAATATTTGGTTTTTATGACTATCCTCCTCTTTTATCCGGGCTTGGGACCGGCAGGTTTGACCTTGAAGAGTAAAAGACATATTGTTCTTTATGATTAAAAGTTTAAAATCGTTTCATAGCACATTTCATTGCACATTGATATATGTTTTAAAGTTTATATACAGCTAAAAGTAAACATTATAAAGACATAAAAACACGTAAAGTCATCACATGTCAGTTTAGCTTGATATCTGAAGACCAAGGAGTGAACAAATTTAGCTCTTGTTATCTGTTCTGACTAGTATTTCGCCCACATTCCAAATAAATTATCAAGTTTTTCATTCTCAATTATTGACTGGCTTGCCTGTTCAGCAATGAAACGAATCTTAATGTAATTCACTGACTGTTGTTCAATGACTTTTCAAAAAATTAAAAAAAAATAGTAGGATGAGTCGAGTAGAACTGTTCATTATAGTGTGCATGGAAGGATTCTTGATCATTTGATGTATTAATGACAAATTATAAATATAAGTAACATTTATTTACGTAATGATTACTTCTTATTAAAATTACAGGTAGACGATTATGGTAAAAAGCGCAAGTGTCCGGTCAAATTAATACAGGTGAATCAAAATTTAAAGCGCAAATGTCCTATGGTTTTACAGGTAAAAAAGCGCAAACTACCTGTGCCCATTTTTAGCTAACTCCAAAAAACTGAAGTAGTTATGACAGTAGTATTTCATTTATTCTTTAATTACACTTGATATTGTTTTCAGGGAATTAAAGATTCTACTTAAGAAAAGTCTAATGAGGTGTTAATCAATTAAAAAATAATGGACAATGTGTCAACAGGACACAGATGATGCCCCCACTTGCATCATACGTTATAAAGTGACATAACTCTAAAAGGGTAAGTGACGCCACCCGAATTTGAACTTGATTTGTATTTTGAGGTAATAAGCATTGTGTATAATTTCATAAAATTTGGTTGAGGCAAATTAAATTAGAAAACAGAAACCAATTTTGGGATGTACATCGATATATTTGATACGGCGGGGACATTAAAATGTTCCAGAAGGTTCAAAATTAAACTATTTGGTATCTAAATGGTTTGCTCAAACTCTTGCTCAGACTTATTAATTTACTCTCTGTACCAACTCTTTCCGAAAACCTAGTTTAAACCTTGTAGTCTGTTGATTGCATGACCACCTTTTTAAAGTGTGTATACGTACTGGGTGGTCTGCCCCTACTCTTTCCCATGCTTGTTTTGTCAATCTATCTTTGATACTGGGATCCTCAGATTTCATTTCTTCAATAACTGTATTTAGTCTAGACTTTGCAGAGTTCAGGAGTGTTTCTAGGTTGTACCATATCTCTTTAGGTTTGGACAGATCAATTACAATAGCTACTGCTGTGTGACTGTAAAGAAAAGTAAAGAGCTTTTCATAATTCAAAATACATGCAATTTGTTATTTAACAAATTTTAAACAAAATCAATATGTTTTCGTCTATTTTTTATTGATTTGTACTCTTGCTGAGTATTTTTTTATGTACATGAATAATTGATTTAAAGTTTATATCTCTGCATTTGTTAAATAATATATAAATTTTCTTTAAAATAAGTGTTGTAGCTGTTTGAATGCCCCATTTATGGGCATTATGTTTTCTGGTCTGTGGGTCTGTTCGTCCGTTCGTCCCGCTTCAGGTTAAAGTTTTTGGTCAAGTAGTTTTTGATGGAGTTGATGTCCAATCAACTTTAAACTTAGTACACATGTTCCTTATGATATGATCTTTCTAATTTTAATGCCAAATCAGAGATTACCTCCATATTCACGATCCATTGAACATAGAAAATGATAGTGCAGATGGGGCATCCGTGTACTATGAACACATTCTTGTTAATGCATATTATGGAAAGTATAAAAATGTCTGTTTTCATGTAAATGAATAAGTTTTATTAACATGACTAATAATCAGGAGCGTGGTGTAATGGTTAGTGCATCGAACTACTAACACAAAGGTTCCTGGTTTGATTCCCGTTCCAGGATGAAAATTTCAGGGACTGAATTTTCGGCTCTCCCTTGACACCATTTGCGAGTATGGTCTTGAGGAAACAATAATAGTCTGTCAGAAGGGGTCGATAAATGGCTCACCCGTGTTAAGAGACAGTCAAATCTCTTGCACGTTAAAGACACCCTTGTAGATTTCGAAAAAAGAGCAGGCTAATGCTGCTACAAGGCAGCACTCCCACCCGAACCTTTGTGATGTCCAGTAATGGCTGACAAATAGTAATAAGGTGTATTGGGGTTCTAAATGCATATAAAGATATCACTTCAATGGATCTAGAAGAGGTTTTTTCTTGATAGAAGTGAATTTTATTGCAGGTTTGCATATAATTAATTCTTATTCAAATTCAGCTACAAAGTTATAATAAACCTATATATACCTTAGTGATGATGGATTAAGTGGAACATCCATTAGTTTAGACAACCATGTTCCTCCTCCAAGCTCCCATATATGTCCAACATCTTTTGCCTTAAAAAATTAATTGAAAAAAGTATAAAAAAAATTATGCAATGTCCTATGTGATGTTAATTTTCCTGTGAATAATATAGGAATTGTGAGTGGTTAAAATCGACATTTCAATGTTTGGAAACACTTGTAACTTTAAAAACAAGATCATTTTATATCTGATTTAAATATACAATGAAAATGTAAGAGGTAAAAGGATATAAAGTCAAACTTGCATTGGAATAGAATAACATTTACTGCCTTTACTTTGATTGGGATAAACAATGGACCTTTTACCACAGATTTCTTGCTTCTATTGTTCTTAATCTTAATTTATAGCTCAACTTCATACAGACTAACGAAACAAGACTTCATAGACATTTTTAACACTAGCAGAAAAAATAAGAGAAGTCATTCTATTTAAAAGAAGAAATATGGAAGAGACATTGTCACACTTACAATATTATGTCCCTTTGCTCTGCGTCCAAATGTGTATTCTAGAGCTACAGTTGGTTTTGGTGCCTCATCTCTGTAATATAAAAAAATAAGCATTTCAATACATTCAGGAAAACTTGTATTCAAGGACCACTCAACAAAGTAGACAAAAGTGGTGTCTTAACAGAATATTCAACAATTTGTATAATGAAAAACATTTTATAATGGTAACAGAAACATTTTGATCAGTTTTGATCATGATAAAAAAAATATTGAAATTATTTGGTAACATAAATGTTTGATACTAAATTTTATCATCGGTATAAGACCATCATTCGAAAATATAGCTCAACATGCAG
Organism: Mytilus edulis; assembly: GCA_019925275.1. Lineage (NCBI taxonomy): Eukaryota > Metazoa > Mollusca > Bivalvia > Mytilida > Mytilidae > Mytilus > Mytilus edulis. Next base: position 79,443,303 of record CM034350.1, on the reverse strand, counting down.
ACTTCTTATACGTTCAGGTATTTCACATCCAATTTTATGGAAATATTCTTTATAAAGCACAAAAATGTCAGTATTCACCTCAGAAGCTAACAAAACCTTTAAATAGACTTATTAAGAAGGGATATAGTTACGATACTGTTGTCAGGTCATTAAAGATTGCATATTTTGGCGTTAATATTGATTCACTTATAGGGTCTTTGCATCAGAACTAAACACAATTCATTTCAAAACCAGTTGTTGGCATGACACGGGTTATGTTCTTCTCATATATGTTATGATGGTATGATACTAAACCCCTTACGGGAAGGATTGTACCTGATATTCATATGATGAAGACATAATCTTTCAATCAGTTTAATTAAAGTCTGGAGCTGGCATGTCAGTTAACTGCTAGTAGTCTGTTGTTATTTATGTATTATTGTCCTTTTGTTTATTTTCTTTGGTTACACCTTCTGACATCAGACTGACTTCTCTTGAACTGAATTTTAATGTGCGTATTGTTATGCGTTTACTTTTCTACATTGGCTAGAGGTATAGGGGGAGGGTTGAGATCTCATAAACATGTTTAACCCCGCCGCATTTTTGCGCCTGTCCCAAGTCTGGAGCCTCTGTCCTTTGTTAGTCTTGTATTATTTTTAATTTTAGTTTCTTGTGTACAATTTGGAGTTTAGTATGGCGTTCATTATCACTGAACTAGTATATATATTGTTTAGGGGCCAGCTGAAGGACGCCTCCGGGCGTAGAATTTTTTCGCTGCATTGAAGACCTGTTGGTGACCTTCTGCTGTTGTCTGTTCTTCTATGGTCGGGCTGTTGTCTCTTTGACACATTCCCCATTTCCATTCTCAATTTTATGTGATTTGAAAATTAAAATTATCTTGGCTAAAACCTTTTGATGTGGAATGATTGCTTAGTTAGGATATTTTGTGTGGTAGCATATTTTATCTTTTCACTTAAACAGTTATATCTTTTTTTATAAAATGTGAAATGTGCAAAAAGGGCAACAAAATAGATACTGATAATTTTATAATTTTACTTAGTATAGGGTGTATTATCTAGCTACCTAAATAACTTAAAGGAAATGATTAATAATGTGATTGAGAAAAATACATGATTAAAAACATATTTACCTGTCTAAGAAACGAAGAACTATGGAAGTCTTTCCCTGTAAAAAGAACAAATCAAATTCAGAACATACAAATTTTGAACTTGAAACAAAAACAAAAGGTACTTTTGAACCATATCTCCAAACAAACATAAACTAAAAATGACAAACATTAACCATATGATTCACTCTCAAATATCTCTCTGTAAATCAGATCATTCAAAGTCACTTGTGTTTCACTGTGATTCAGTCAACACTCAACACTAATGTATACTGTACTAGTGATGTCACAGGTGGAAAATTTCAAATGTATGATAGTTCTTCTCTATCAAAACATTTACTGGTACATCATAAAATTGAGAATGGAAATGGAGAATGTGTCAAAGATACAACAACCCAACCAAAGAGCGGAAAACAGCCAAAGGCCAACAATGGGTCTTCAATACAGCAAGAACATTTCACACCCGGAGGTGAAAAACATTACAAACCTTCCATTCAATATTTCGCAAAAAGATTCAAAAGAATATCAACAGAAAGAATACTCACTGAATTTTTTGCTCCTACAATAAACACTGATGATTCTTCTCCAGTAGCACCTTCAGCTAAAATGACAACATATAATTTTCCAGAGGTTTCAAAATTCATTGCTATTTTATTTACTATTTAAATTGAGATGAAGATTTATTTTTATTTTGAGGTCATCAACTCTCCATAGAATAACTTTGTTATTAAACCACTTGGCAATGACCTTCTAGTCAGAATTTTGAGAATGGGGTATGTCCTCACAAAATTTTAATGAATTTTATCAAATTCATTTAGGTGTAAAATATTCTTCATTGTATGTGCTAAGGGCTGTCTAATACTTGCAGTGATGCAGTGAGTTTTTTTTGTTGCTCCATGTTGAAGGTCTCAATGTGACTATCAGATGAAGAACAGCAATAAAAGCCCTGTTCCTTTGCTATTAGTTTTTTTCCATTGATTTAAATTTTGTGTCATAGATGGATACCAGTCCACATATCTTTTCTTTTCTGAATTGTATCCATAATCTCAACATTACATTATAGAGAATAAATTGCTTCGCTGAGCACAGCTGAATACGACCACAGAGGTCCAGTCCTGAACAATTGGGGCAAAAATGGAGACAATACTCACGCTTGATACAGGTCTGAATTTGAATTGTAATTAAATATTTGAAACACAATAGGTTTCTAACACAGAATAACTGTAGTCAATGAGCTTAGAATTGGTTATATGGTTTGAATTATTGATATATTTTTTTACAAGTCCAAAACCTGACATTTCTTTTTACATATTTTACAAGTAGTGTAAGGGAGGTAAATCAAAACATAGACAACATTCTATTTTAAATGTAATTGGATTACCTCCCTTACACTGCTTTTAAATTGTCTTAATTGTCCATTAACCAGAAAAAACTAGTTTTTCCCTCTTTTTTGCCCCTAGTTTCTAATTTGTTTGAGCCATAACCTCCCAAAGTCAATCCTAACATGATAGTATTATACGACCCAAAAATTGTTTTGCGGTCGTATAATAAATACTGATATCATACCTTTACTTTCATTTGATTCCTGTATTGCAACATCCCATAAAGATTTTTCTAGTCTGAAAGCAAGATTTTTTTTTCCATTAAAATATCTGTTACTATAGATCATATATGCATTTTCAGCTCTACAAACGTTGTATTGGTTTTCTGTATTTCTTGTCCTCACCACTTGCCTACCATGCTTTGACAATTTTGAGTTTATAATAGTATGTAGGCACTTTGATTAAAAATAGTCTAGATAAGTTTGTATAATATCTATCATTAAGTTATCCTTTGTTTTTTATGCATCTTTCTTGGCAAACAGTTACTGTATTATACCATGTATACCAAGACAGGAGGCTTTGTAACTCCAAAGCCTGCATTTCTCACCTGGCTATCATTGTTTTAGTGTTACCTTATCAGAAAATACAACTAATCTAGGGACCTTATTGTTATTTGGGATTCTGCAACACTTGAAATTTTGACATTGTGCAACAATCTCTTTTCCTAATTGTGGCATCTTGGAACAGTATATCGAATATCAATATACATGTTCCTAGTGGCATCAGACATTTTCTATTGTGACGTCAAAATTTTAAGGTGACCAAGTTGTGATGTCCTGTAATATGATTAATAATGGCAGACAAATAGCAATAAGTAGAATGAAGTACCGGTACATGTACGGTGTAGTCTTGTGTATCAGTGCACCTAAGACTTATAACTTCACTTTATCATGTTTATCAAAATGATAAAACCTTGCATTGGATAATATTGTGTGAAACAATTCATTACATACTTTGATTTGATAAAATCTTCTGTATGTATGGTTTCACCTTTAACGTTTTGAGTAAAGTGTGTCCAAAATTTGGGAAACCCTAGTCCAAATAATAGACGTATTTACACTTGTATGCAAATTTGTCCGCCATTACGTAAAATCACACAGGTTCCCGTAAACTTTGACATCATAATTTAAATTATTTGACGTCACAATTTAAAAGTGATTGTTGCTTGACGTCAAAAGGTGATTCGGAGTCGATCTAAGGTCATTCGGAGGCAAGATACAGCTAAATACCAAAAGTGTAAATACGTTTATTATGACGTCTTGAAAGGTAGATTATATTTTTTTTCTTTGACGCCTTACTTTGAAGTAAGACGAAGAAAAGAAAAAAAGAAGAAAAATATAATAGCCTTTCAAGAGGTCATAATTATTTGGACTAGGGAAAATTCAAATGTTCAGTGATCAATTTCTTACTGTTAGAGATATGAAGGTTGCTTTTTAGTGGTTTTCAAAAGGCTGAATTCTGAAACAGAATTTTTCATGAAATTGAAAGAAATTAAAAAGTGTCATGGAAGAAGAAATTCTAACCCTTTTGACATATCTGATAGCAGATGTAAATCAGTGGAATGTTACTGGTTCTGTTTAGGATTTAAACCAGTGTATTGTTTATGGTCAATGTGATAACCTAAAATTAAAAATAAATAATGAACACAACGTACCATTTAGAAGTTTTTATTGCACAATGAAATAAGTAAGTAAGTAAGTAAAAGAACAAAATACCACAAAGATAATTCTGAACTTTTTTTTTCTTCAAAAAATATATTTTCTAGTCGGTAAAACTATTTATTTCCTTGCGGATAATCTATTCGGAAAATATTCTCACTTTAACCGGTACCGGTCTGTTACTATGACTGCTGGTTCCAGATTTATTTTCGCTCAATGCGTTGGCTCAACCATGAATAAATTAGACCAAAACCAGTAACTGAAAAATTTAACATATTTTTTTCTGGAACAATCACTTTCGCTCCACTTTCACCATGTCTAAAGCCTGGCAAGATTTCTTGAGTAGTGAAGGATTTGAACGTATCGACAGTGCATCGAAGCTGTCAGATGAGGACTTAAACGACGATCCAGAAGATGATCCATACAGGTAAAAATAGGCTAACTTCATGCATCCATCTCAATCGACACTGTCACTGGCAGACATAAATTTATGCCTCGATTTATGCACATGCACTTGTTTCATTTGACGGTAGAGGTCTTTCTTTTCCGTTTCACATAAAACAAGTGCCTGTGCATTTTTTTAATATTTGTTTTTAGAAGACTTATAACATGTATTTAAAGTCAGTTGTAAACTTGTATATATAGGAGGGTGTTAATGCCCTTTACCATCAGGCGTGAAACGGTCATTATTGGCTACGTTTTACGTCAAATTGGTTAACTTTATACCGTGATTCGTCAAAATATTCATATAGTGATTCGTCAGATGTCTCAAATAATGAGGGGGGGGTAGGACCTTTATCGGGACTCCGGGATCAGGTGTTTTTAAGCTCGGGATTTCGGGATTGACCCTTTCGGGATCCGGGAATCGTTTTTTTCGGATTCCAGGACATCAGGATTTACTTTATTTAAATTCGAGACCTCAGGAATTTGTTTTTTTAAGTCCGGGATTTCGGGATCAGGACCCCTCCTATCCCCCATCAATAATCATGTTACCATTATTTTGGGGGAAAAATAGCGTGATTTGTCAAATTCCGCTGATTGTTTTATCGTCTAAAAGAAAGTGTACATTTTATTGTCATGCACTTAAAATTATCGTTAACGTCATTTGGCAAGAATTTTTACCGTTATACGTCATGAAGGTATCCCCATTACTACCCTCATATAGGGTATAGTAGACTGCCACAAAAGAATCGGGTCAGTTCGCCTACATTCGTGCCCTTTCATGTTCACCCCCTTTCACTTTCGCACCCTAGACATTTGCACCCCAAGTCTGTTCGCTCCCTAAATGTTTGCACTTTTTTTTATATAATTTTGTAATCAAGTTTTTGTGCTTTTGGCGCAACAGTCATGTTTCCATGGTAAGTGTATTGCTATAGATATTTTTTTTTCATTGTTTCAAAATAAAGTCATGTAAGTGAAAATCTAACAATGCAGGGGCGTAGCTGCCGTAAGGCACTTTAGGCACGTGCCTACACATATTTTTTTCACAAATATTTTTTTTTTTTTTATCAAAAAAAAATAATAAACAATGTTATCTGTAGATGAAAGCCGGTGAAGTTGTCAAAACTCTTTAATTATGGAATGTCATGTGTACACTAGTTTCTCGTCCTTAGTGAATGGAATATTAGATAGAATTGACTGTCCTTACGATTTTACCTTATATAGAAAACTATCAACTAGAACTTTGGTTCAGATCATTTCACTTCTATCAACAAAAACTTGAATGAACCTCAACTTTAGACACATGAGTTTTTTAATTAGTTGTTGTTAGTTTTCAACTAGCTTTCCACTTTGTCTTCACCCGACTTGCCAATGTTGGTCTTCTGTTTGGCTGTGCAGGATGTGTAAATACGCAGTCACGTCTGGTCAGAATGGGGACATTAAATCTGATGCCTAGTTATAGAGAGAATGCAACTCTTTGAGGAGTTCGTAGTTAGTCTACTGAAAGGCAAAATTTCTGCTCCTATCCAATAATCCCTCATTTTGCAATGCAATGTCCTGGACGACACCTATTACAGGACCTAGCTCCAAGTTGTATTTATTGTAAAATTTATTTTTTTCATCGGTCCTGAACTTGCATACATATTTGACACTGGATGTTAAAAAAACAATCAATCAACTGGCTTCCAGTAATTTTGAGTACTCTCAAATCTGCGTGTAATGGCCACAATTATTCAAAATTCCTAAGCAAGTAGGGATTTTACAGTAGAGGATATAAAGAAATACGAATTTCTTGAATTTTGTTAGGCATCGACTGTATCTGTATGTGTATATGTGGCTAGGGTGAAGGTTTAAGATTCAAAAGATTTATTGTTGATTTCTATCCAAAGGATAGTTTTATCATATATAGTAGTATCAATGTTTACGTGCCTATTTTTTTTAATGAAGGATCGTCAATATGTACTATTAATTAAGTTAAACGTATATATCAATCAGAACGGAATAGATATGAAAATACCAAACAGGATGTACTGATTAATCAAAGGGATACGCTGATCTACGCTGGGCAATGCATATTGTTAATAAAAAAAATTACTGATTGTACTACGTTATTTAAATCACCAGTCAGATGTTATGGTACATTATTCATAATTCTACGAACTTTTCATCATGTATATTATAATTATCATGATTAAATAACCAGTAAATTTAATATTTTTGTACATAAAATTTTGCAGCTAAAACGCTGAAAACTGTTTTCCGTCGGGGGGCTTCGCCCCCTGAACCCCCTACCAGGGCCCTGGACATGATGGGGGCCTTAAGCGGCCCCAGACCCCCTGCCGATTGGTGCCTACAGTTGACTGAATACCTAGCTACGCCCCTGCAATGTTTGGTTTTTTTTTTGTTGAATAAATAACTCTGTTTTGGTTTAAATAGTGCATTGCTATACAAAAAAAAATTCTTTGTTTCTAATATAAATAAAGTGGGAACAAAGGGATCAAGCTGTTTAAAAATATGTTTTTTCATATAAAATCTTAAATGTTTTATTCATACATTTAACTAAACTAAATACATGCAGTATTTACATCAAAGCAGGCTAAAACAACAACCAGATTTTCAAACACACAATAATAATACCTTTGGCTGTGTATGAATAGCAATTAGAAGCAATCATACATAATTAACCTTAAATAATTAATCATCAAATCGATAAAAAAAAAAAAGAAGAAGAAAACCACACATTTCACATAATAATTCCTAAATTTTAATTTAAAAAAAATTTCTAATAATTCAACTGGAATTTGAAAAAAAATTGGGTCGAACGTTTATGGGGCAAACATGTGTGGTGTGAAAGTGTATTGGGTGCAAATGGACCTGATACAGCTACACCATGTACAGTGACTACTATTCAGTTAATACTATACATTACATTGTTACATGTATCATTGTATATGTGTCTATTCAAATCAACCCTCGTTCTTGGTGCCACGAGAAACACTTGTGACTATACAAGGACCTGTTCATAACATTAAAACTGTATTGTTTTCAAATTAAACATTCACAAAATGTAAAAGATTATACACTTTAATAATACTAATATTGCTCTTCAGTAATGAACAGGTGCTTGCATGAATTAAAGGCAGAGGCTATTTTGTAGGCACTGATTAAAATATCTAAATTCAAGCTGCAGAAATGGCTATTTTACCGGCACCAGCAATAATACAATAAACGTGTTATTTGCCTGTACTTTGTAAAGAGGAAATTTAATTTTGCTTTTGAAAAGTTCTAAGAAAATGTGCACTGTCAACGTAAAAGAATCAAATAATTACTGATACACCAGTAATTAAATAAGAAAACAGCCAGGAATATATAATCAGATATACTGACATATATACTGTTCCCAGAAACAGCTAACAATATTTGAGATACATATAATCGTTTAAAAACATTTATCAGTCAAAGTTAAAAGAAAAATTTATAACAAGAAAAAAAATCACAAAGAGCATCCCATTTGTTGCAATGAAATCGTATCAAACCATGTACATGTAGCTGAAATAATTTCGAAAATCAGTCACACACTCTAAAGAATGCTACATGTATGCATAAGAATTTAAAAAAAAAGTTTTTTTTCTTTATTTATAAAAAAAAAAAATATACATATTAAAAATTTCAGTGCATCAACAATTTAATAAAAAAATATAAAAAAGTCAATCACATACATTTACAAAAATGTTTGAATTTTACTAACTTGCTTTTGAAATAATAGTCAGTTCTTTGAATTGCAACCATTTCTATAGAAAAAAGCTATTTTAATTTGACTTCTTGAATTAACCATTTCTATAGAAAAAAGCTATTTTAATTTGACTTCTTGAATTTAGATATTTTAATCAGAGCCAACAAACTTTGAATTTGCTATTTTGCTGATTGATGCTGGCAAAATAGCCACAGCCTAAATTAAAAGTTAACCCCAAAAGATCAATTCACAACCAACATGACCAAAGTATTGCCATGTGGTATAAATTCATAACCCCATATTACTCTATAGTTTATAAGTTCAAGGTCATCTAATTAGCAAACCTGACATTTATATGTATGAAGCTGTAACAGAAACTACATACATTTTTTTTGTATTCAACTGTTATTCAACTTAATTAAAAGTGCAAAAATTTAGCATTTTGTTTGAGGGACTTAACTGCTTGAATATCTCTACTTCAGACGGTTTCAGACCAACTAGATTGTGGTAGATTACCTTAGCTTTAACACCTTGTGTAGTCATTGTTCTTCAATATTGTACTTTATTTGGCCTTTTCATATTTTTATACATCTGCACAAATTCAAATTGTTTTTGTTGTATATTGTCGTCAGCGTCGTCCAAAGACACTTAGTGTCCGGTCAATAACTTTAGTTTAAGTGAATAGATCTCTATGAAATTTAAAGACTAGGGTTGGAAACCAAAAGGAAGGTTGGGATTGATTTTGGGAGTTATGGTCCCAATAGATTAGGAAGAAGGGCCCAGAAGGGGTCAAAATAAGTATTTTTCTAGTGTCCAGACCTGTTGGTGACCTTCTGCTGTTGTCTGTTCTATGGTCGGGTTGTTGTCTCTTTGACACATTCCCCATTTCCATTCTCAATTTTAATAACTTGTGTGTAAGTGTATGGATCTTTCTGAAATTGTACCACAAGGTTCCACTCCAAATAAGAAAGGTTGGGATTGATTTTTGGGGGTTATGGCCCAAACTGTTTTGGAATTAGGGGTCAAAAACAATATTTTTTTAATACTTTGTATAAATTTCTTATTTCTTGACCAATTTCAATGGGGTTTTATTCTTGAATTGGGGCTTTCTTTAATATGCTGAATCTAACCCCTGTATTAAGTTTTTGGAATTTGATCCCCGTTTTAAAATTGGTCCACATGAGGTCCAAAGGGTCCAAAATTAAACTGTTTGATTTCATCAAAAATTGAATTATTGAGGTTCTTTGATATGCCGAATCTAACCGTGTATTCAGATTTTTAATTTTGGGTCCCATTTTCAAATTGGTATACATTAAGGTCCAAAGGGTCCAAAATAAATTGCGTTTGATTTTTAACAAAAATTGAATATTTGGGATTCTTTGATATGCTGAATCAATCCATGGCCATGTATTTAAATTTTGGATATTAGACCACATTCATTCTGTGTCAGAAACCTATGCTGTGTCAACTATTTAATCACAATCCAAATTCAGAGCTGTATTAAGCTTGAATGTTGTGTCCATACTAGCACCAACTGCGTTTGTATAAAGCTGCGCCCTGCGGAGGGACTGGTTTTATTTGAGCATCATTGATTACCGGTAGTCTTTTGTAGGTGAAATGCAAAAAAAATTTGAATCCTGATATCTATTATTAGTTTATGGTAAAATTAAGAAAGGAAATGGGGAATGTGTCAAAGCAACAACAACCCGACCATAGAGCAGACAACAGCCGAAGGCCACCAATGGGTCTATAACATCGTTGATTTGATTGTCTGTATGATTTTAAAAATATTAGATAAGTCTCTTTAATTTTACAGGTCAAAGTACAAAGCAAGAGAAATATATCTTGAACTGCAGGAAAAGTTGAAACATTTGTTTGAAGGGGATGAGGAAAACAAAGATTATCACACTATAAATGCTGTTTTGAATTTAAAGCTAGCAATCAATTATATAGACACAGAAGAGCTTGCAACTGGAGAAGAAAAGATATTGAAATGCATTGATGACCTAGAAAAATTCAAATTTGAAAATAATGTAGTTAATGTATACCAACATCTCCTAAACAATCTGGGTATTCTATGGTCAGCAAGGCGTGATTATAATAAAGCATTGAAATTTTTGAAGGATGCTGAACAGCAGTATTTGCATTTCAAAGAAGAATGTGGATCTGCACCTAAGTCACTGCAAGAATATTTAGAAAAACCATGGGATGAAGACAAAATTGAGCATAAGCGAAATCTTGAATTTGAAAAAACATACACGCTTACTCTATATTACATGGCACAGGTGTATGCTAAACTGGATGAAAAGGAGCTTTCTGCTGAGTATTGTCAAATTACACTAGAAAGACAGTTGGAATGGAATACATATGAACCAATGGAATGGGGACTTTGTGCAGCGACATTATCCCAATACTTCATATCTACGGATGATTATACATTAGCACGTCATTGTTTGGCATGTGCCGAATTTATATATCAGGAAGCCATAGACAAGGAAAGTCCAGATGCTTCAGAAGAAGCAAAAGAAAAGCTTCAACAAGGGAAAGCTGACATTGAAAGATGTTGGATAAAGTACGGACTAGGTTTGATAGAGTCATCTAAAAATTGTTTGATGTATGAAGATGGAGCGCCATCTTTAAAAACGTCTCATGAAAAATTTAAGAAGTTTAACCTTGAAGTAACCTCAAGGGAAGAACAGGTAACTGACCAAATGGTGAAAGATTTCACAGAGGCTAGAAAAGTATTCTTAAAAATTCAGCAATGGATAAATTCAGCCAAAGAATTTTATGCTTTAGATGGTAGATGTACCGACTATGTTGAAATTTCTCAAGATCATAGTACAGCATATAAATACTTAGCATTCTTTGAAATGGACTTGGAAAGACAATGTAAAATGAATAAAAGAAGAGCAGACATTATTTCTGCATTGATAAATGAATTGAATCCTCAACATTATCTTCTTGCTGTAAGACAGTTAATGTTTGAAGTAGCAGAGATTTACAGTCAGATGTTAGACTTAAAAGTGGCAATACTACAAGATGAAGAAGTGCGTCCAACACCTCATGCTTTGAAGAAAATAAACCTACTGGCCCAGCAAAGCATTGTAAAATATGATGCTTACTTAGACACTTTAAAACCAATGGGTAAAACTGAATTTCCTGACGAATTTGCATCTGAGGATGTCCGACCAGCGTTGGTGGCCTCGTTTTCGAAGGGAAGACTACATTCCAAATTTGTGACACCCGATGTAAAGCAAAGAATAGCAAACATTCAGAAAAGTATAAATTGTTATAAATTTGTTGTTGACTATTGTAACAAACATCCATCCATTGAAGCTCTTGTCCCTGAAGAGTTAAACATTTGCCAAGAAATGGTTGCATTGCTTCCTCTTAAAATGGAGAAAATAAGACAAGGTGCTGAAATATAGAAAATGGATTCTTTTATAAAATGCATTTGTATCTAATTCATACACTAAAATAAAATGTATCTTGAACATAACATAAAAATTGCTATTTGAAGCAGGGAAGGTACAAAGTACAGATTTGTTAGTACAAATGTATTTTTTTTTTTTTTGATTTTGTAAGTTTAAAATTATAATTTTATAAAACTGAGTAAGATAGCAGACACGTGATGACCAATAGGTGTCACATGGAAAGCAGAAACTTTTTACCTTTCCCGAGCGACTTACCACACCCATATGTCTCAGAAAAATGGGCATCAACTGATTTTTAGATTTGGTTGTGCCTGCTACTCCTGTCACAGAAAACTCAACATAAGGAAAGTGAACCAGCGATGGCATCAAAAACAAATTTCTTAGAAAATTAATATTTCAGAAGGTAGAATACCTTAATTCTGCATACCTTTAATATAGATGCCTTAAGTTATGTTATGAAGTTTCCTTCCGTCATATGTACAATGTCCTTTTACATAATTTTCGTGGTTTGAGTGACTTCTTGAAAAAAAGTTGATTTTTAGTATTCTTAATTTCTCTCTAATTATGAGTAATCATGGTAATAGGCAACTATATTTGGTATTTGCATATGTTGCATGGTCCTCATGGCCATTAGGCAGTTTTCATTTAACTTCGATCTCATTTCATGGATTAGTTAACAAGGTATTTCATATTTCAGATAATATAAGCAATAGGTCTATATTTTGTGTATAAAAATATTTAACGGTGTACATGTCAGTCTGGAATGTTTTATTTTTGGTGTATAGAACGGCTGTAAGGTGTACAGGTCCAGCTGGCAGATATCAACTGACCTTGACCTCATTTTCACGGTTCATTGCTCAATGTTAAGTTTTTGTTTTACGTCTGTTTTTCCTAATACTATAAGCAATAGATCAACGGTATTTGGTGTTTGGAATGATTGTAGGGTGTATATGCCTCTCTGGCAATTATAATCTAGCCATAGCCTCATTTTCATGGTTAATTGGTTAATCTTAAGTTTACTTAAGTTTGTTTCTTAGAGCAGTGAACATATATATGCTATATACTATATGATATAGGTATATTTAAAGCACGTTATGATTGCAAGGTGTATCTGTCTGTCTGGCAGGGTTCATCTGATCTTGACCTCATTTTCATGGTTCATTGTATTTGATCAATGTTAAGTTTTCCTGGTTAAGTTTCTTTCATGTAGATGTGCAATAGATCAACTATATTTAAAGTATATTTGGTGTTTGAGATGATTGTAATGTGTACATGTATTTCCAGAATGGTTTATCTGACCTTGATCTCACTTTCTTTGATCATTTTAAGTCCATGTGAAAGTTAATTGATTGGACTGTCAACATAATATCAATTATAAGTACAGAAGGCAAAACATTTCAGAGTGTGCACTAGTAAGTGCTCTTGTCTTTATATTTCTAAGGCAATTTTGTCATTGTTATATAGATATAGGAAGATGTGGTATGAGTGCCAATGAGACAACTCTCCATTCAAGTAACAATTTATAAAACTAAACCATTATAGGTCAAGTTATGGCGTTCAACATGGAGCTTTGGCTCACTCCAAATGACAAGCTATTAAGAGCTCCAATTATTGCTAGTGTAAAACCATTCAAACGGAAAAACCAATTTAAAATCTATATAAAAACAAAAAACGAGCAACACTTATAAACCACATAAACAGACCACATGTCTTTTTTTCCATTTAACTAGCTACCAGTTTTATAAATTTATAGAATTATAAGTCCAGCCTTAAAGCTTTTTTCTTTCTGCATTTACATTTGTAGGCCTTGAATGGGCTTTGCTCATTGTTGAAGGCCGTACAGTGACCTATAGTAAAGTTAATGTCTGTGTCATTTTGGTCTTTTGTGGATAGTTGTCTCAATGGCAATCATACCACATCTTCTTTTTTATACTTGAAGCAAATAAAACAATACAATTCAAAGTGTTTTATAAACTTTAATATTTACAAAGGTTATAGTCCCTGATGTAATGAATAAATAAAACGACTAGACAATTAACAACAACAGGACAATCAGAGATAACGACAAAAACATAACATAGATGTGCCAAGCACTAAAATGGCACAGTAAAACTTATCATTGATGGCATAGAGTTACTGTTAGTTTATCAGGATACTTTTCTTCAAATGTTCTTAAAAATAAAATAAAAACATGTTTTTCCTTTGTGACATGAAATTGGAAATGTCATGCTAGCAGATGTCATGTTTTATTAGCAAATCTGGAAATATATCTTTATGATTTCAAGAAAAATGTCATCATATTAAAAAGTTGGTTAAGGTAAATAAAACATCTTTTTGCAAATGTGGGACATTTTATTGGCATTTAACAAGTGTTTTCATATAGCATGTTTTCATAAAATACTGAGAAACAAAGAAACTTAAGTATATATCAGGAACATGTTTTAAAGAAATTAATCCTAATTTAAGAAATAATAATTTAATAAGGATAATGACAGAATCCCTACTTAATGATAAAGAAAATATGCATTGACTGAAAATGGATAAAAAATCATACAATTGTCAATTTATGAATATCAAACATTCCTAGGAAGATTGAATACTTTCTCTTTTACGTGAATTTGGAAACAACTAAAAATCTGAATGAATACAAATGACAAACATGAAAATATCCTGAGAGAAAACATGTGAATTTTTATTTTGGATTGACAAATAGAAACACAAGTAAAAGTAGAGGTGAAAATAATGACAATTAAATAATTTGTAAGACCTTTACATGTTGTATATCATAGCACAATATACATGTGTGGCTAAAAACATCAACAAAGCCAATAATATGATCTTCAAAGAATCACTGTCAGAATGTCCTTGGAAAATTCTTTTTTTTCTTCATTTTGGCAAACAAAAGTTCAAATAAATTTTCAGAAATCGCATTCCTTTGCCTAATACATGTAATAGTTTATGCTGCTGTTGTCAATAGTCATTTGTATGTTCTAACAAGTAAGCAGAGCTTTAATAGTGCAATTCTTATCTAAATCTGAAAAGCAACTCATTAAAGATTTATTGGGAGCCTTTTGAGTATTCAGAACTTCTCTTCAGTTTCGTGCTACTGTTCCAAAAATGGTTAGTCTGAGATTGATTTTATACTGGTTTTGTAAATAAATGAAAGTCAGTATAATAATTAAGAATACTTTGGAGATTAGCATTAACTATGTGAAAATAGTTGACTTGGTGGATTCTCCACTATACTAAACTCTGCACTATTCTGTAAATAGAATTCTGTATTCCTTTTAATATAATATATATTTTGAGTTACTTTGTATTTGAAGTTTGAAGCTATTAAAAGTTATACAAAAAAATAATCTGTGCAGCTAAAGTTAAAACTTAAATTTTCCTTTCATGTTGTGTATAAATATTTCTATCAATAGTAAAATAATATATATATCTCTGCTCCATATATATAAAGTTAACAAAAACAATATATACTTCTCTTTAAATAATATCTTTGTTGAAGCCACACCAAATAATTAGCTGGTCATATTTTATTTTGCTCAAAATATTAGAAAGCTACATTTGTTTATTTTTTTATGGAGGTTTAAAAAAAAACAACAGCCCAAAATATGCTTAGGACACAAATTCATCTTTTTTCATTTTTTTTTTATTTTAGTGAAAGCTAAAGTAGCTTTAAATCTAAAAGTTCCACATCTGATTAAAACAGTGAAATTAGAAAATGGAGAAAAATTTTGTCTAAATTTTAATCAACCTTTTGTAAAAACAAGCATGTCAATGAAACAACTAATAACTTTGGTGTGGCCTCAATTATATATCTATATAGTGATTGCTCTTTTATCAAATATTAATACTGCTTTATTGAATAATAATTTCCTTATATAGTAAATCTGTCTGGCATGTTAACATTGTTTATAAAAACTTGGATACAAAATTTATTCAAAAATTAAAATCAAAACAAAATCAACAAAACCCCTCATCAACTATGACACACAGTCTGTTCAACTTTGGATGCTTAACTTACAAAACTTATTCAAATATCTGACCTGTCTTCGGACAGATCAAAGCCCTAAATCCTCTTTCTTATCCCACAAAACGGTACCTGTTCATTGTTTATCAGAATCCAACATGTACAAATAATATAGGTATGCTGCATTATTTTTAGATCTGGTTTTTTTTTACGGAATAAAGAGTTGATTATAAAATTATAACATTATCTAATATCCAACGATAGCAGCTATTAAATCCACCCTGAATACTGAATATGTTTGCAAGAAAAAATTTGCTGAATTGTTTCAGAAAAAAGTACAAATATAAATCTTAACTGGTATAACCTGAACTTGGGACACTATCATGAACATTAAGCCAAGATGCCTTCTTATATTAAACAATTCATAAAATATACACGGTTTAATGAATGAATCTACTACTAAAAATTGTGATTAAGAATTAATGATAACAATATATTTACATTATGGCAATGGTTTGTAGAAGGCACAAGGTCTTGTAGTATGATATGTGTATCATGGATTTATATCACGTTACTTGAGTATTCTTATCACAACCATGGACAGAAAGAAAAAATAAACCTCTAGATAACAATCATTATACCCTGCTAAATCAGAAAAAGCAAAGGTGGTAAATATAAAAATAGCTAACAATCAATGAACCCACCATAACCTTGTCTAGGATGTAAATAAAAAAGTAAAGATTTTTTTTATGATAATTCAATCTAAAAATAGATATGTTGGAAGCTTATACCTGTAGTACAGATACACCTTGCAAATGACCTGTAAACAAATCTACCATTACAGGTAATTCCCTAATGCTTGTAGAGTAAAATTTTGATTTTCTTACTTGCTTTGTTTGTATAAACTTTTATTCAAGCTTTGTTATTAAAATTGACATCTTCAAACAATATATATATAGGTATATTTAAACTTGTATATATAATATTTAAAGTCAATGGACGTTATCCCAATATAATTGTACAATATACAAACAAAACAAGCAAGAGAGCAAAAGTCTTGCTCTACAGGCATAATGAATTTAGCTGTAATAAAATCAAAGTTTATATCTTTGGTACAGATATCATTTCAAATATTCTGCATTTACATGTACATGTAGATATATCATAAAAAAATTCTAAATAAAATTGAAAGGCTAAGCAAATTTAAAATATAGTATTCAAACCGACTCCTGGCATTCAGTCCGTTTAAAACAAAGTAATCAAACAGACCCATGTTAAAATTGCTTTATACAAAACATTATGAAATTGTTAATATACAAATGTTACACATCTGAAATTGTTAAATTACAAATATAAAAATAATGATTTGTCTAAAATAGTGAAATTCAATTATCTAATGTTAATGAGTTCAAAGGTTAAAACTACAAACTGTATTTTGATGATAATGATAACTATCTGCATTATTTACAAAGAATGTTGCTGCCTTGTTCCTACCAAAGTACATATGTGACTTGCTCATACATAACAGATTCCAACAGATTTGAAATACTGCTCTTACAGATCTTAAGTATTATATTTTGAATCATGGAAGTTGCTATTTTAGTTGGAATTTTTAAATTTGTTTATATAATAGATATAGGAAGATGTGGTGTGAGTGCCAATGAGACAACTCTCCATCCAAATAACAATTTTTAAAAGTAAACCATTATAGGTATAATGTATGCATTGGGTATGAAGTCAAAGGTACTAAAACGTAATATCTCTGCATGAATAGCTCACATTTTGTGGAGATAACAGGGGAGATAACCATCAATCCAGTACATTTTTTATTTGGAGTTATGTTCCTTGTTCATTATGCAGCTGCAATAGATAGATGCTTAGGGCATGAACTATTAATTAAGTTATTCAAAATCTGAAAAATAATTCTTGTGAAAGAACATATGGTTTAAGGTGTAGATATACATGTATTAAGGAAGACAAGATCACAATATTTCACAGGCACTTTAAAATAATCTTAAACCTTCAAACTAGTTTGAAATTAAAATTCTGTCAAGTTGTATCATTTGTGACTTCCCTGTTCCCATTATATCAAAAAGTGTGACGTTTGTTTGTTTGTTAACGTTTCCTATAATATAGTTTGGAGAAAAAAAACATGTATTCTCTTTGTCAAAATTTTAAGTCATATTAATGAATCGGCTCCATTTTATACAATATTTTGATTCCCAAACCATTATAAACCATACAATGTACCACCGGAGAACTGTCATTTGTGAATTTCAGTTTTAATTGTTTGTTTTAAAGTCTGAGTAAGAGAGTTCATAAGTATGTTGTTTTATACATGGCACATAATATAAATCAATATAAGTTATGCTTTTGTTTAGAGAATAAACTTCATGGATCAAATAATCAATGTTTTAAAAAAATATTGGCTATACTCCCTCAAAATAAACACTAAAACTTCATCAGATCAAAACATGATATGATCTATCTTTCCAACAAAATATCCAGACTGTCTTTTATAACTAACTTCCTATGAATTCAAGTCTCAAATAAACCAGAAGATCTTGACTGATCCCCTGTACCACGATAATATATCCTTCGAATGACCTTTGATTTCCAGCAGCTTGCCAACACAAACAGAATATTCAAACTGTCCCAGTTCAACATCACATGGTTTGGATTTGAGTTACATTCTCCTATATTGGAGGTAATAAAATTGATCAAGTTCTGTCAATGGTTTTGAAAAACCATTCTGTAAACTTTCTGAGTTGTGCTGCAGCCTGTTGAGATTCCTCTTGTAACCTGGCATTCTCAGCCCTTAATTCTTGAACCTCCTCTTCCAAGGTTGCATTTTCCCTCGTCTCCTAAAATAGAAAAGATTCATGGACATTAATTCAGACTTCATTGATGCAAACATAAAATTTTAAATA